>JBBHAA010003432.1:87500-97620 GCA_037953035.1 Aquarana catesbeiana | reverse complement strand
GTCCACTCACCTTCCTTCCTTAGTTTTGTCCTTCCTTCATTCCTTCCTTACTTCTGTCCTTCTTTCCTTTTTACCATGTACTATTGCTCAGTCCACTCACCTTCCTTCCTTACTCCTGTCCTTCCTTCATTCCTTCCTTACTTCAGTCTTTCCTTCCTTTTTTCCATGTACTATTGTTCTATCCACTCCCCTTTCTTCCTTCCTTCCTTCCTTCCTTCCTTCCTGCCCTCCTTCTACTATTGTTCAGTTCAATAACCTTCCTTCCTTTCTTCCCTTCCCCTTTTATCCATGTATTATTGTTCAGTCTGCTCACTTTCCTTCCTTCCATCCTTCCTTCATTCCTTTCTTCTGTCCTTCCTTACTTTCTTCCTTTTTACCATGTACTATTCTTCCTTCCTTCCTTCCTTCCTTCCTTCCTTCCTTCCTTCCTTCCTTCCTTCCTTCCTTCCTTCCTTCCTTCCTTCCTTCCTTTCTTCCTTCCTTTCTCTATTGTTCAGTTCAATAACCTTCCTTCCCCTTTTATCCATGTATTATTGTTCAGTCCACTCACCTTCCTTCCTTACTCCTGTCCTTCCTCCATTCCTTCCTTACTTCAGTCTTTCCTTCCCTTTTTCCATGTACTATTGTTCAGTCCACTCCCCTTTCTTCATTCCTTCCTTCCTGCCTTCCTTCTACTATTGTTCAGTTCAATAACCTTCCTTCCCCTTTTCCTTTTAACCCTGTATTATTGTTCAGTTCACTCACCTTCCTTCCTTTCTTCCTTCCTTCCTTTTTACTATGTACTACTGTTCAGTCCACTCACCTTCCTTCCTTAGTTTTGTCCTTCCTTCATTCCTTCCTTACTTCTGTCCTTCCTTCCTTTTTACCATGTACTATTGTTCAGTCCACTCCCCTTCCTTCCTTCCTTCCTTCCTTCCTTCCTTCCTTCCTTCCTTCCTTCCTTCCTTCCTGCCTTCCTTCCTGCCTTCCTTCTACTATTGTTCAGTTCAATAACCTTCCTTCCTTCCCCTTTTCTTTTAACCATGTATTATTGTTCAGTCCACTCACCTTCATGTGTACTTACCTGTACTGTCTGATTGCAGTGATTTATGACATACCTGGGAGGTGAGTACACCTGGGGGGGGGCTCAGCAGAAGTCTTCCTTCTCCTCCATATCTTTGCTGGTCCTTCTCTGGGCCAGTCCTTGCACCCGACAGTTGGTCTCCAGCCACCTGCGGATGCTCATAGACTCCATACAGGTTGGATGTTAAAGACTTTTTTTTTTTGGTTTTCCCAGTGGTTGGGGACAGCCAATCTGTCCGCTCTGTCATGGCTGTCAGCCAACGCAGGTAACCAAATCCGGGGAGGATTCTGAAAATAAACACTCGGCACTTTTTGTAGTTTTATCTTCTCCTGCCATCCTGACACTCATAATGACCCATAGAAAGTGCCAAGAAGTCTCAGGAACCTAAAGCCCGACTCCGACCAAGATTTTTTTTTTTTTTTTTGGATAGAGTGAAAGATTGAATTAGACTTGGCAGATTTCCATCATTTTCTTTTCCAGGGACAAGGAACAGGAAATCTCTTCTGCCGGGACACCAATAAAGACGATATATATGTAGAATGGTGAAGAGCTAAAACTGAGGAACTGAGGTCAGTTTATTTAATTTTTTTATTGGTGTGTAACCAGCAGGCAGATTTCCCCACTTCCTGTTCAGTGATGGGTGTCACAGCTACAGCAAATCTCTCCAGTGGGGACACATTATGTTTTACTGCTGGGAAGGTTTCTACTCTGTCTCTGTCCTGGGTTCTGAGATGTTAACCCCGCCCATTTTCTCCACCCACTTGACAGGTTCTTGGGTGTGCCAAAACCACACCCACCCTATGGGTTGGTCCCACCAAGATCCCACCAACAAATATGTGGCTACCCCCCCACTTGCAGCCCAGATCACTACAATGAATGACAGTTTGCATTACGGCACATGTGCAGGAACTCAGATAAGGCAGATGCTGTGATCCCCAGACATGGCCCTGGACATAGAGCGAAGATTCGTCAAAGTCCCGGCATCTATGAATTGGTTGTCATAAGAACAGGAAGTGAGAGCACAGCAGTAAAAATCTGTGAAAGGTTCCAACTATTCTATTACCTATAAAGAAAAGGGATTGAATGGGTCTTTGAAGTCCCCATAGACATGATTAGTTGTTCTAATGTGGCCATATCTTGGTTTCATCCAATGGTGGCCGCTCCATTAGGGGTGCCGCCCCGCTAATCCATGCGCCCGGCTCCTAGTCTACATGCAGGGCGCCGGATGCATGGATTTCAATGGGGTTTTTCTTCTTTTTTAAACACATGATTAGAGTCTGAGGCTCTAATTGGCTTAAAAAAAAGGGTGGGGTCTGGGCACAGAGCACTGTGCCCTGATCCCACCCAGTTGTGTGACAATAGCAAATTAATATTCACTCTTGTCTTGCTGCTTCTCCTCTCGGCAAATTAGGAAGCGGGTCTTAAGACCCGATTGGCCGAGAGGAGGAGCGACTGTATTGGCCACCGAGGAGGAAGCCACAGAGGAGGAGGAGATGCAGGGGAAGCTGCCGCTACCTTAGTGGGGTAAGTGGGGTGCTGGTGGGCGGATGGATGGGCGAGTAACCGATGGACCGACTAACTATTCAAGTGGTTTGTTTGACGCCCCCCCAAAATGAAGCCACCACTGGTCTCATCTAAGTGCAATCCCACATCTAGGATGGTCCTCCATGTACAGACGACCAATTGTCCAAAGAAACCATCAGAGAGAAGAGAAAACATCTGATTTCCACGATTCCCCCAAGATAAGCCATCAAGCAGGGTCTGGGGTATAGATGTGTCTTCCATGACCATTACCACGAGCTGACCCGGCCGGAAGACAATCAGGTCACATCTACCCACCAACAATCCCATGGACATAGGAAGTCTGTGTCCCACACCTGGTCAGACGGACCCTTCTATCAACCATCCAACAATCACATACAGGAACTGGTTAGGACCCAACTCAACCTTCCATCCAGATTCTTCATTACGGAACTGAATATTTACTGATCTCCAAAGTCAGAGATGGTGTCAGGGAATTCCTAGAAGATGTCTTGCCAATAGATATGCACATGCGCGCAACAGAAGGGAATGCGCGCACGCATGAGGCATCTTGGCACCAGGCGGGCTATTTAAGGAGGACTCTGTCTGTGCTTTAATGCTGACTGGTCTTCAGCTGTTCCCTGAATCCTACTTACCTCTGATATGTTTCCTTGGTTTATGACTTGGCTTCAGATCTTGGATTCTGCTACCTGGTTCCTCCCTCCTGACCCGGCTCGTCCCTGACTTGGCTACCTTCCTGATTCTGTACCTCGCTGCCCGCATGTTGATGACCTTGGCTATCCCACAACCACGCTCCTGTCTGCTGACTTCAGCTTCCCAGCTCCTCCGAGTGCCTGCCCAGCTGTCTGCAATTACGGTCCTGCGACCTGCTGCGAGTTCCTGCTGCGAGTTCCTGCTGCAAGCCTGCCAGAAGCTCTACCTCGCCAGATGTTTCATTTTCGCGGTACTAGCAGAGTGCCTCTTTGACGCCAAGCTGAACGTCAGTGCTCGGCCGTCCTTCCTGAACTGATGGTTCTGCCTTCTCAAAGTCGGATCTCCTGCTGCAAGTTTCCGGGTCTACACCTGCAGGCACTCGTGTTCCTCCTGTCCCTTGGCTCCCTCTGTTTCACTCTCAGGTTGGAGATACAAGAGAGGCCGACCTTGTCATCTCAGTCTCCCTTCAGGTACGCGACAGGTGGGTCATACACGGGGCAATAATCTGTAGTAGAAAATCTTAACCTCCTAAACGTGAACTCCAGGGACATTCGCTCGCACTTCTGTCTTGTAGCACAAGAGTCCTCAGTTCAAGTTCCACCTAGGACATTATCTGCATGGAGTTTGCATGTTCTCCCTGTGCTTGTGTGGACTTCTTCTGGATGCTCCAAATACCTCCCACACTCCGAAGACATCAAAAGTTTATCAGGCATGTAATCAAAACCAAAAATGCTGGTTTAAGCTCGACCTGTGTCCCAACGACCAGAAATTACGTGTCCTGGAAAGTCCCACCCAACGCGTTGTGTCAGCAACAGCTGACGTCATCAGGGGTCACCTGTGTGTTGGGCGGGACCCTCTGGGACACATCATTTCCGGTCTTTGGAATGCAGATGGAGCGTAAACCAGTGTTTTTTGTTTTGATTACATGCCTGATAAACTTTTGATGGATGTAAGTGAAATTTTAATAAAAATTAAACATACTACACTATGAAGAGTTCCTTTACATCTTCTCTTAAAGGCACAGGAGCACTTTACAGGAGATGATGTAATTCATGCATCCAGAGGTTTAGGACTTTGTTGGTGGACCAAGTACATGTTACATATCTGGGGATACACTTACCTTAAGCAAATTTTAAGGGCGTATATTTCGGGTGGGTGCGGAGTGTTTCTTTCTGGGAGAAGATTTTGTTTTCTTGGGTGTCACTTCTTTTTTCAGACGCGATTTTCAACATCATCATCACCTTTTATTGTTTGATTTGCAGCAAGCACTTTATTGGGACTTTCATCACACATGTTATTTTGGGATTTATGAAGTTTGAGCGCAGTTTAGTCTTCCTAGTTTCAAGAAATATTTACAGCTTTTTTCTGAGGCTTGAAGACACACAGCTCTTTTATTTATTTATTTATTTATTTATTTATTTATTTATTTATTTCAGGTACTTATATATTGCCGTCAATTTTCTCAGTGCTTTACATATACTGTACATTGTACATTGACATCAGTCCCTGCCCTCAAGGAGCTTACAATTAGACCAAAGCCAACTAACCTACCAGCCTGTCTTTGGAGTGTGGGAGGGGATCAGAGTACCCAGAGGAAACCCACGCAGGCACAGGGAGAACCTTCAAACTCCAGGCAGGTAGTGTCATGGTTGGCATTCGAACGAGTGATCCTTTTGCTGCCCGGTGAAAGTGCTAACCACTACACCACTGTGCTGCCCTGCTATTTTCACTTTTTTTTAATGTTTTCTGATATTTACCATTGAACCCTTATATTTTGGGGATAATATTGTCTTTTACTCTAAGGTTCCCACCTCCTATGCATACATAGAGCAAGGTAATCTACCAGCATGTGTTTGGAATGTTGGAGGTAGCCACAATAGTCCCAGGTAAGCAGAAGGAGAGCATGCAAACTCCATGCAGGCAATGCGCTGGTTGGGATTGGAACCCAGAACCCCAGTGCTGTAAGGCAGAAGCACTAATCACTAATGTTTTCAACAAATGTTCGATGTGAGCTTCTTGTCGGAAATTCAGTTCCTGTCTCTGGAGGGCTGGGTTGAAAACCTCAGAGGAAAGAAGTAGTGAGAATAAGAGAGGAGCCACATATCCCCATGGAAGAACTGTTGCTAGTCCAGACCAGAAGCCGAGATTATTAGGCAAGTGTCCCCAAGTTAATATTTTACTAATGTTCCCATAGCTTCTGGAGATATATATATATATATATATATATATATATATATATATATATATAGACTGGTGAAAGAAATACTGTATATCTGTCCTCTTGTTGTTATCCCACATGCACTCTACCAGATAACTATGATGCTCTGTGTGTAGAGGTCTATACCTAGCTGTATATTGGTAAGTGAACATGTTTATTGCAATAGAGTTTCAATGCAGCTCCTGTTAGTCTGGTTAACCCTGTCCCTTCTGGTCTCGGATTCTATAGGAAGTTTTAGCCCAGGGCTCGATAACCAGAATAGGCCAGATTAGGCATCCTGCAGCCACTTCTGGTAGTCAGCAGTCCAGGTTTTATGACAAATTAGAAACTCCTAGGCAGGGACTAACTTGCAGAGTAGACAGGCTGACTCTATGTTGCAGGGCCACACCACAGTTTCTGCGTGTGAGAAGCTCCGTTCCAAGCTGGTTGGACAATAGTTGGAAGAAACCCCCATCACTGCTGATCTTGTCTTCAGGTCTTCAGCATCAAGACGTACACTGCATCGTGATCATCCTCAGGGGTCCTGCAACTGTTTTATACCCGGGAATATGTGCACAATCCCACCAGGGCTCCTATAGGGCCCTTTGCTGATAATACCTGTGTGTACATTGGATGTATGGACTGTTAATAATCTCTTCTTATAGAAAGCTTTTATTATTTCTATACTGGTGTCCATCTATATACTTATAGTTAATGTTATATGCTGGGTGGAGTAGTTCTTCTGTTCCCAATTACTTTGGTTAGATTACTGATTCATTTCCCAGGAAGGGAGCCCCTGTAGTGTCAAAAGTATTGGGACGCCTGCCTTTAAACACACATGAACTTTAATGTCATCCCAGTCTTAGTCCATAGAGTTCAATATTGAGTTGACCCAACCTTTGCAGCTGTAACAGCTTCAACTCTTCTGGGAAGGCTGTCCACAAGGTTTAGGAGTGTGTCTATGGGAATGTTTGACCATTCTTCCAGAAGCGCATTTGTGAGGTCAGGCACTGATGTTGGACAAGAAGACCTGGCTCGCAGTCTCTCCTCTAATTCATCCCAAAGGTGTTCTGTCGGGTTGAGGTCAGGACTCTGTGCAGGCCACTCAAGTTCCTCCACCCCAAACTCGCTCATCCATGTCTTTATTTACCTTGCTTTGTGCACTGGTCCAAATCATTTGGTGGAGGGGGGATTATGGTGTGGAGTTGTTTTTTCAGGGGTTGGGCTTGGTCCCTTAGTTCCAGTGAAGGGATCTCTTAAGGTTTCAGCATACCAAGACATTTTGGACAATTTCATGCTCCCAACTTTGTGGGAACAGTTTGGGGATGGCCCCTTCCTGTTCCAACATGACTGCACACCAGTGCACAAAGCAAGGTCCATAAAGACATGGATGAGGGAATTTGGAGTGGAGGAACTTGAGTGGCCTCCACAGAGTCCTGACCTCAACCCAATAGAACACCTTTGGGATGAATTCGAGCAGACCATGTGAGCCAGGCCTTCTCGCCCAACATCAGCGCCTGACCTCACAAATGCTCTTCTGGAAGAATGGTCAAACATTTCCATAGACGCACTCCTAAACCTTGTGGACGGCCTTCCTAGAAAAATGTAAGCTGTTATAGCTGCAAAGGGCGGGCCAACTCAATATTGAACCCTACGGACTAAGACTGGGATGCCATTAAAGTTCATGTGTGTGACAATATAGTGAACATGAGGGGTCTTCAAAAAGTTTCTGCACTTTTATATATTTAATAGAGTTAAAAAAAGTGTGGAAACTTTTTGAAGACCCCCTCGTATATTTTATGAAAGCTTTGGAGAATAAAATGTGGACTGTTGCACTTTTTTATGTTACAACAAAATATGTGTATATATTTATATATATATATATATATATATATATTTTTTTTTTTTATTATTAAATCCAATAACTGATATATGGTATCTGGACAGAATGAATCACTCTGTGTACAGCTGGGTGCATTTAAGGAGAAAAAAAAAATCTTGATTTGATAATCCAGCTCCCCAAGTCTGCAAGGACAGGAATGTTTAGTTCATGAATGACCCGCAGACTGACCGTCTGATTGTAATCTCAGGAGAGGAGCTCTGGGGCTCCTGCAGGCTCCTTGACCTTTATGACCCCTGGCCAGACCCCATTGTGCGGCGCTGGTGCTGTGTAAATAAACCGTGCCGCTGATTGCGCATTGTCTGCTTGTGATTATACGATTTGGGCTTCATTTTCAGCACTTGTCATTATTGACTGGCGTTAATTGTGGGTTAACGTAAGCACAATATGGCAACGTTTTTTTGGGGGAGGTCGGACAGTGACGTGCGCAAAAGTCACCTGCGATTGATCGATCGATCGGTGAATTGTCAATGAGTGATTTGGTATGCAGAAAATGATTACAATGTATGTAATCAATAACTGTGATGCAGAGATGTGATCCATTGTATCATTGGCCATCGCCACTCAATTTTATATATACTGTGTGTGTGTATATATATATATATAATCAAAAAGAAAGAGCGTTGCTCATGGGTCTTGAGAGGTGAGCGCACAGTGAAGATTTTATTTCAAGGTTTCGATGAGGCACAAGCTCATCTTCTATATATATCTATATATATAGATGTATATATTTATATTTTCTATCTATCTATCTATCTATCTATCTATCTATCTATCTATCTATCTATCTATCTATCTATCTATCTATCTATCTATCTATCTATGTATAGCTATGATATCTCTCTCTATCTATCTATCGATATATATATATATATTTATTACATTTTATAGATAGATAGATAGATAGATAGATAGATAGATAGATAGATAGATAGATAGAGATAGATAGATAGATATAGATATATATATCTATATATATAGATATATATATATATATATATATATATATATATATATATATATATATATATATCTCTATATATATATATATATATATATATATATATATATATAGAGATATATATATATATATATATGAGAGAGAGTAAAAATATCAATATCGATATATATATATTTTTTTTTTTACTTTCATTTAATAATAAAAAATGTTTTTAACTTTACTATATAAATATAAATATATATATATATATATATATATATATATATATATATATATTTTTTTTATTTTACATTTTGTTACATTGCATTGACAATCCTGTAAAACCGATCCTTCGTTTGTTTTCATAATCCTTGCTGTTGTCACATATTTTAGAAGTTATGATACTGGACAGTGCATTACAAATAATAATAATAATTATTTACTGTAACATATTTGCTAATTGCCGATGGCGCGCCTATAATTTAAGACATTTTCAGAAAACTTTGACTTCTCTCCTGTAACATACGACTCTTCTTCGGAGAATGGATGTGGCGCTAACACAAAATGTAGCCTTACATTTGGAGGCCGGGGATGTCACTCCTGTAAAATATTACTCCGGGGCCCAGTGATAATTATGAAAATAATGATATCAGTTCAGTTACATCACATGACATATCGGGTGAGCGCTCAATAATGGAACGACTAACCCTCAGCAAAGAAAATCAGCATCTAGATAGAAGGATGACTAAAAATTAAACTTTTTATAATAAATATCCAAAATCACTTCAGACTGTTAAAGCGGTTTAAACGCAAAAGGCCTCAAATCTTTTAATTTATTTTTAATTTATTTATTGTAAAAATCTCTAATATTTTTATATTAAATTATAATATTATAAATTATAGTAAAAGTAGAGATATATATATTTATACATTATACCTGGGAACCCTATAGCAATCTAAAATGCTTTTAAAAATGGCATAGGTGTGTGCATTCCATATACTGTATATGTGGAATGCACACACCCATGCCATTTTTTAAAAGCATCTTAGATTGCTGTAGGGTTCCCAGGTATAATTATGACTATTATTAATATACCATTATTAATAATAACAATTATTGTTCAATTTGTCAATTTTAGATTGTGACTGATAAAATCCTGGTATATCTGGGTGCAGCATTGTACTATTAATATAAATTTATATGTATTTTTTATTTTTTAAACTTTATTTTTCTGGGGCACCACGTTGCTTATCTTATTATTTCCTATATTAGAATTTTTATGATCTTTCACATTGTGGAACACATTATACAGCCTAGTATTAAAAATATGAGCATAACCGTATAAAGTATCTACTTTTAAAGTTCAATTTCTTTTGGGTGGAGCTCTTGGACTTTCTGCATTTGGATGGGTTGTGATGTTTTCGTTACAGGCCCCACATGTTCCTAATTTGTGCAGAAAATGAAGGCAGTAAATAAATCAATCTTATTAAAAATGAGTAATAACACTAGTAGCTATAATAACAGTACTAATAAAAAAAGAAAAAAAAAAAAAAAAAGCATACTTTGTAATGTTGTAAAAGTCAGTTTGCCAAGATGTCACTGGCAATAGAGGCGGGTAAAAAAAAAAAACTCCTATCTATCTATCTATCTATCTATCTATCTATCTATCTATCTATCTATCTATCTATCTATCTATCTATCTATCTATCTAATTTAATATTAAATAAAGGAATAAAAAGATAGATAGATAGATAGATAGATAGATAGATAGATAGATAGATAGA
>JBBHAA010003432.1:12500-85000 GCA_037953035.1 Aquarana catesbeiana | reverse complement strand
TCTTGTCTTAAAATGTCAAGATCAATATCATATCATGAAGGCCCACTTACTACTGATAAAAAGCTTGGGGGGGGGGTTACAGTATTTTTTAAAATATATTTTTTAAAACATTTTTTCAATTTTATACATTTTTTTAAACAAAAATAACACATTTTTTTTTTCAGGAAATGTTATTTATTTATTTATTATAATGCGCCCAACTCATGAGAATAAATAAAATAAAACCTTGTGGTGGAGGAGATGGCTGGGCATCAATAGTAGTATGCTAGCGGTGTTTTTACTTAAATAAATAAATAAAAAATAAAAAAATGATCTGGATAATTAATGATGCAAAAAAAAAATTAAATGGAAACTTTTTCAGTTTGCTATCATGCAAAAAAAGTAGTATGCTAGTGGTGATTTTACTTTAAAAAAGAAAAAAAGAAAAAAAAAAGATCTGGATGATTAGTGATGCAAAAAAAAAAAAAAATTAAATGGAAACTTTTTCAGTTTGCTATCATGCAAAAAAGTAGTATGATAGCGGTGTTTTTACTTAAAAAAAAAAAAAAAGATCTGGATAATTAGTGAAGCAAAAAAAAAATGTAAATGGAAACTTTTTCAGTTTGCTATCATGCACAAAAGTAGTATGCTAGCGGTGTTTTTACTTTAAAAAAAAAAAAAAGAAAAAAAAAATGATCTGGTTAATTAGTGATGCAAAAAAAAAATTAAATTGAAACTTTTTCAGTTTACTATCATGCAAAAAAGTAGTATGCTAGCGGTGTTTTTACTTAATTTTTTTTCTTTTTTTTTTTTTTTGTAAGTAAAAACACTGCTAGCATACTACTTTTTTGCATGATAGTAAACTGAAAAAGTTTCCATTAAATTATTTTTTTTGCATCACTAATTATCCAGATAATTTTTTTTCTTTTTTTTAAAAGTAAATACACCGCTAGCATACTACTTTTTTGCATGATAGCAAACTGAAAAAGTTTCCATTTAAATTTTTTTTTTTGCATTACTAATTATCCAGATAATTTTTTTTTTTTTATCTGGATAATTAGTGATGCAAAAAAAAAAAATTTAGATGGAAACTTTTTCCGTTTGCTATCATGCAAAAAAGTAGTATGCTAGTGGTGTTTTTACTTAAAAAAAAAAAAAAATGATCTGGTTAATTAGTAATGCAAAAAAAAAAAAAATTAAACGGAAACTTTTTTCAGTTTGCTATCATGCAAAAAAAAAAAAAATGATCTGGGTAATTAGTGATGCAAAAAAAAAAAATTAAATGGAAACTTTTTTTCAGTTTGCTATCATGCAAAAAAAAAAAAAAATATCAAGGCCACAGCATTGGAGGACATGAAGCGGATATTGGGTTTGGGGCAGGCTTTTTAAAAGTCTTGGTCATCCATGTTTATGAAAGATCAAACACACAGATAAAGTGTCTGGAAATTAGTCATAATAAGGGAAATTACACCCAGGGATTTCATTGTCGGAGGTCCAGAAAAAAAAAAATTCCAAAATATTTGAAGGCCAAAACAATCCGAATATTTCTGCTGGAAAAAAATAAATAAATGAAGGTATGGGGGGGGACATGACAGCAATTGCATGAACTAAAGATAATATGCATTTTCAAGGGTTGGCGTGGGAAAGTCTTAAGATCATTTGAAACATTTTAAGTCGAAAAGTTAAAAAAAAAATTTTTTTTAAATATTCAAAAAAAAATATTTAAAATATAATTTTTCTTGAGTAACTGAGGATAATGGTTCAATAAGTTTGCTTGTCTAAGCCTCTCCCTTCAAATATATATTGATTTTGGTGTATATATTTTACTAGGTTATTTTTATTTGCTTGTTCCATTGTGCAGCTGCATGACTCACCTCTTCTTTTTAACACTACATCACCACGGATGGCGCTATATAAATCAATTTTGATCACGAGCAAATAGACTTGAGAGACGTAACCCATAGCAACCAATCAGGTCAGCCTTTTTCTCTTAACAGATAAAGATTTTCAATTGGCTGCTACAGGTTACATTGTTGCCTGCCACTTTGCACGGTGTTATTAGATAATAACTCAATAAGTCCAATAACGCGCCTCGCCGGCAAGCCCCGGCTGCTCTCCGCTCATCTGCACAGGACAAGCATAATCCACAAATATTAAATTAAAAATTTCCTCAGATCTGGATGAAAAGCTTTTTTTTTTTTATTATTATTATTTTTTTTTTACAAATACAAAAATAAAAAAAAAAAAAAAAAAAAAAAACAGAACTAGCTGCGACCAGTAGACCAGGTGCAAGCACAGCAGCGAGGGAACTGCAAGCCTCAGCGTGCCGCAAGCAGAACCGCCGAACGGCCCCGCCCACTCTTCACCTCTGATTTAAACAGTTGTACGTCTAATTTAAATGATTCCAGGAAGCAAGCAGTTCCTGAGTGCTCCTCTCAGTGTGTTCTGGACAAATAAAAGCAGAAGGCTGGGCCTGCGCTTGTTAACTGCAACAATAATATCTGCACAGGTGTTTTTTTATGTAAACTTTGAAGTTGAAATAAAATAAATTGTTTCAACACACAAAAAAAAAAAATGTTTGTTTTAAAGAGAATTAAAGGTTGTCCTCGCTATCTGAGATAAGCTGGCAATGTTGTAATTTTGGAATTAATGTGCAAAAAAAAAACAACTTTGAGTCTGCCTCTTTAATTGTATATACGAGGCTTCTTCAAAAAGTTTCCGCACTTTTTTTGAACTCTATTAAATATAAAAAAAGCACGGAAGACCCCTCATATAAATGTATGCATGTATATTATCTTATATAAAACTGCAATTACTTTGATTTATGCATTATTTTTTTTGGTAAATATTCATTATTTATTAAATATATTACATTTTTTATAAATAAATTTAATGAGAAAATAAATTTAAAAAAAAATAAAAAATGGAACCATCTCACATTGATCTAGGTTAACATGCTTCCACTCCTATTGTACTGTTGCTATGGCAGTTGTAGCATGACAGCAGTTAAGTTTTTTCTTTTTGTAAAAGAAAATGAAAGGGAAAAATGAAAAAAAAAAAAAAAAAACTTTAAAATGAGTCTGCCTATGTTTTTTTATGTAAAATGTATGTATGCATGCATGCCAGTTGTCTGGATATGGTACTGCAGCGACCTAGATTTTTTGAATTTTTGGTAATTATTCATTATTTGTTAAATATTTTAAATGTGTTATAAATAAATTTGATGAGAAAAAAAAAAAATCTAACCGTCTCACATTGATCTAGGTCAACATGCTTCCACTCCTATAGTATTTTTGTACCATTTCTATGGCAGTTGTAACATGGCAACTGTTACGTTTTCCTTTTGAAATAGGAAATTAAAGAGAATAATGAAAAAAAAAAAAGCTTTAAATTGAGTCTGCCCATTTTTTTTTTTTTTTTTTTTTTTGGAATAAAGAGAATAATTAAAAAAAAGCTTTAAATTGAGTCTGCCCATTTTTTTTTTTTTTTTGGAATAAAGAGAATAATGAAAAAAAAAAGCTTTAAATTGAGTCTACCTATTTTTTTTTTTTTATTATTCTTTTATTTAAGTCTGCCTATTTAGATGTATATAAAAATGTATGTATATATGCATGTATATTATGATACCAGTTGTCGGGATGTTTTATTGCAATTACCTTAATTTATGGGGGGTTTTTTGGTAATTATTTATTAAATATTTTAATAATATTTAATAAATAATGATGAGAAAAAAAAAGAAAAAAAAAAAACGAACCATCTCACATTGATCTAGGTCAACATGCTTCCACTCCTATAGTATTTTTGTATTTCTATGGCAGTTGTAACATGACAGCTGCTAAGTTTTCCTTTTGTAAAAAGGTAATTAAAGGGAAAAATTAAAAAAAAAAAAAAAAAAAAAACTTTATCCATCGTATCATCTGCCTACCATATCTATATCACATCTTCTGTCCGTCCATCTGTCCATTGGTCAGTCCATCTAGTCATCCATCTTATACTAGTACACGTAGGTTTATTTAGGGAATCGATCGCCTGGGATGTACGGAATTTTTTTTATAGGATATCCTGACATTTTTTTTTACATCTACCCTTAAGAATAACCATAATTATTTTTAAAAACCTTGTTTCTGCCTTCCTCATGCATTGCTGTTGCCATCACATTGTTCTTCAGAGAATATCTGTAGGACAAAAAAAAGTTTGGTGATCCTGGGCAGGACCCATTACTTTCACAGAGAACAGTCAATTATTCACTCGGTTATCCTTCTGGACTTTGGAACTTTTTTTGAAAAGCGATACCACACTTGTGTCTAATTTAACTGACAATGCAGAGATTGGGAAGATGGAAGGTCCAATGTGTGCTGCTGACACATCGCATCTACTTTGAAGCAAATCCAACTTTGTCCAACGGCCAAGGCTTTGTTGAGCTCTGTTATAAGATGTGTTATAATGCCTGTGTATGCATCTTTTTTTTTTTTTTTTTTCTTATACATTATAATTTATTTCATGTCTTGTCAGTAACCGGTGATATTGGATAAACAAGTATCTAAAGAGTGCTAGAATTTCTGCAAATGTGTTTGCAAATGCACCAACAGTTCATAAATAACCTCAGGTGTCATAAAAAAAGAAAATGCTATTTATTTATTTATTTTTTTTATAAATTAATTAAAAAATAAAAAATAAACTGTTTTGAACTGTCTTCATTTTTTTTTTATTATTATTGTTATTATTATTAAAAATGTAAATAATTGCTTCCTTTTAAATATCTGTTTCTGACATCAAAACCAGTATGTTTTTTTTTGAACTAGATGAACTTGTGTCTTTTTTCAACCTAACTAACTATATATGCAAAATAACCACCGTTGCTTAAAATAGCACTACCTACTGACACTGACGAATACATGCAAATCAACAAAAAGTGTTTTTTTTTTTTTTTTTTTTAAATATATATATATTTTTTTTCATACATTTATTACAGATGGCATGTGCACACAAACACAGATGTCAGATCACATTTTTTTTTTTTTTTTTTTTAAATACCACACGCCAATTTTAATTTTTTTTTTTTACTCACAAATTAATTTTATTGTATCTGAGTTAACAAGAATTCAGTTTTTAGAAACGCAAAAAAAAAAAAAAAAAAAAAAATAGGAATCAACAGGTATATCTTAGCATAGACTTCATTAACATTATTTTAGATTAAAATGTTCCAAAAAGGTGCAAAAAAAAAAATAAAGGTGTATGTGTGGCTTTACTGTGAGCCTATCTCCATTGCGAACAGGCTGTCTTTTTTTTTTTTTTTTGCATGCATCAAAGGGCTCTATGCATTAAACTGGGTGGGAATGATATGTTAAAAAAATAACTTTAAATATCCATGACATCTATAAATAAGCCCAGAATCTAAAGGAGCGCAGGGCTGGGAATAAGGGAATCCATAAATCTGGGGCAGATCTAACTTCAGCCAAATCACAAGTTTCTAGGATAGAAAAAAAAAAAAAAGTATATTTTTATATACTAGTGTAATCTTTCCTAAGGCTTTTTTTTTTATTTTTTTTTTTTTTTTTATATTTTTTCTGACACTCCGCCAATTCACTTCTGTTGAGAATATAAAGAAGTTTTAAGAAACAGAATACCTAACAGGAGGATACATAGATTTCTAGGCAGTCCAGGCAGCATGAAAGTTGCAACGCAGACAATTATTTTTATTAATAATAGTAATCAATCTTTACAATAGTCTAGTAGCTGTCTTTGGTGAACAAAGGCTTTGACTACGTGTAGTCGAATACAGCACTAGTCATGTCTTTTTTATTTATATATCTCTATTTATTTTGGTACATTAGAAAGGTGCAGTCATTTGGCAATAACACTTTTTTACATTTTATAAAAATGTATTTTTTATTAACATACTTGAAAAAAAAATACACATGTATTTAAATTTTTTTTAATAAAAAAAAAACAATATATGAATTATATTTAAATTACATTAATTATTATAAAAATTATACATTGCTTTATATTCAAACAAAAGTGTATTGATTTTTCTTTATATATTTGCTGTAAAAACACTATATATTTTTTTTTTTTACAGTACAGCAAACCTAATTAATTAAAAAAAAAAACAATCCATATACCAGTTAAACAAAGAAAATGGACCTTGTTAAATTAAGTTAACGAATAATAAATGCATTTTAAAAATGTTATTTAAAAAAAAATCATAGTAATATTTGTAATAAGCGTAGTTTTTTAAAATTGAATTATTGTTATTTTATTATATATGTATTTATATTTTATTTACTTCATAGTGGAATCTTGCTAAGTTCAGTGCTATAGAAAGAGAATAATACATGAATAAAAAAAAAAAAAAAATGAAAAAAAAAAAATCATAGTAATATCTGTAATAAGCGTGGGTTTTTTACATTGTATTATTGTTATTTTATTATTCATATTTTATTTACTTCATAGTGGAATCTAGTTAAGTTCATTGTTATAGAAAGAGAATAATACATGCATTTAAAAAAATAAATATTTTAAAAAATCATAGTAATATCTGTAATAAGCGTGGGTTTTTTACATTTTATTATTATTTTATTATTTATATTTTATTTACTTCGTAGTGGACTCTTGTTACGTATAGTGCTATAGAAAGAGAATAATGCATGCATTTAAAAAAAATATATTTAAAAAAAGCATAGTATTCTCTGTAATAAGCGTGGGTTTTTAAGGCTACAGAAAGAAATAAACTATGGAAAAGTATTTTTCTTAATGCCAACATAAAATTTGCACCGGAAGATAAATTGCATGCACATCTACATTTGATTGCAAACCTAGGAATTTTCTGTGGACCAGGGAAAGAAGGAGTCCAGAAAGTTAATTGTCCTTCTGTTTATTAAACATTTCTGTCTGCATCTGGGAATAAATAATTAAATAAAATATTCTCCGGTTTCACTGAATTATTTAAATGTATCTACTAGCATCAAAATAAAGTTACAGAATACTTTGATGAAAATGCTATTTTTTTTTTTTTTTTATTTAAAAGCCAAAGCTACAGTTGCACTAATGGCATACAATATAATATCTCCAGTAGATGGAAATGGCTATACCAAGCAGTCTAAATGTTTTTGGTTACTTGGCAACAAAACAGATTTAAATGTAAATTTTCTTTTTAGAATTACAAATCCCGCAATTACAAAATAGTGTTTGTTTTGTATTACCAACTGATAATCAATAACATTGTGATGAGGGGACTAAAAAAAAAAAAAAGACTGTGAAAGTTAGAGATCTGAAATCCTTTATTGTAAAATGTATTTAAAATTTATATAAAATTTATTGTAAAATTTTGATTTGGTAAACTGTTTAAGCTTTTTATATTTTTTATTTTAATATTTTTTTATTTATTTTTTTAGGAATCCTGTTTCTTTCCTTTTTCAAATACATATTATATATCACCTATTTTTGGCATTTTTTTTTTCTTTCATTAATTTACTATCAAACAAGAAAAAAAAATTGAAAATTGTAATAGTGCTGTAAAATGTTTAAAAATAATAATCTTTTTATTTTTTTAAAGCTGTTGTGTAGTTAATCAGCCACTATTTCTTTCCAGAATGTAAGAGGTTAATTTTTCTAATGCTCGGAAGCTCTTTGGAAAAAAAAAATCCCCTCCCTTTTTCATTATTGGAATTTTTGCATATTTTTGCCAGCATTTTTTTTCTTTAGGCCTTGGTGCACTAAAAAAAAAAAAAAAAAAAAAAAGAAAGAAAAAAAAAAAAGACAAATAACACCTAAAGGTTTGTGTTGTCTTTGTTTCTTCAATACACAAAGTGATCAAATATGCAACATGTCAGTGCTAAAAAGGTAATGCCCCTCTAGTTCAATCAATTTAATTAAAGGGATAACTGGGGACAGCTGTGAGAATATTTTATTAAACAATCAGTGGTGATTTGGGTTTGACCCCGCCTTACATAACTTTTCGAATCCTTGGATCACAGTGGAGTTTTCCATATAAATTATACGGCTCGGTTATGTATGGGAAAGTAAGAGAATTCTGACAGACAGTTAAACAAAATCAGATTCTGCCAAAAAAGAAAAAATTAAAAAAAAAATTTGAATGGAAAATATTTTGGACTCCAGTTGCCCCCATGGGTTGCCGTAAAGCCAAAATTCCAAAATTGCAGTGAGAATGCCACTTTTTTGAAGGCCTTCTATTAATTCTGCAGGCTTGCCAGCTTGCTGTCCCTGACGACCGGCTGTTGTTTATAGTTCAATATAAGCTTTAGGTACAAAAATAATTTTTAAAGAATCAGGCCTACTTTTTTTTTTTTTTTTTAGTTCCCACAGTTTTCCCTCAATGCACTTATACAAAATAAAAACAGTAAAACCAAAATAAGTAGACGTCATTGTTTGCAATTTTATATATATATATATATATATATATATATATATATATATATATATAAAAATAGTAGCTAATTAGGGGTTTTTTCCCCCCCAAACATATTTCTGTTAAATGCATTAAACACAAAAATCCTGGCGTAATAATAAGCGTTAAGAACGCCTTGATATATTAGGCAGAAGGGCATGAAACATTTGCTAACACATGCTTATTTATTGTTTAAAAAAATACATAAAAAAAGAAAATGCACAACATATAAAAAGCAAACACAAAAAAAAAAATGAAATAATGAAAGCGAGAAACATTAAAATGCTTTGGGGGGTGGGGGGGTGGAAAGGAATTTTTAAGAAAAAATGTAAAATTTAAATGATACCAAACATAAAAAATTAATTCTGCAAAATAGGCCTAAAAAGCCTGGCGTGTGTGTGTGTGTGTGTGTGTCTGGGGGGGGGGGATCTGAAAAACTGAAAAAAATAAAATAAAATAAAATATGAAAGCGAGAAACACTAAAATGCTTTGGGGAAAAAAAAGTATTTTTAAAAAAAAAATTGTAAAAATTACATGATACCGAACATAAAAAATAAATTATGTGAAATAGATATATATAATCATGTGGGGGAAAAAAATCTAAAAAAACAATAAATGAAAAGATGAAAGCCGGGAAAACACTAAAAAGCTTTGGAAAAAAAAAAAAGGAATTGGTAAAAATGAAATGATACCAAACATAAAAATCTGCAAATTAGATCTATATAATCATGTGGGGGGGAAAAATCTGAAAAACACAAAAAATAAAATAAAATCTGAAAGCGAGAAACACTAAAATGCTTTGGAAAACATAAAAAGAATTGTTAAAAAAATTTGTAAAAATGAAATGATACCAAACATAAAAAAAATAATTCTGCAAAATAGATCTATATAATCATGTGGGGGAGAAATACCTAAAAAACTGAATAAAATAAAATCTGAAAGCAAGAAACACTAAAATGCTTTGGAAAAAATAAAAAGAATTGTTAAAAAAAATTGGAAAAATGAAATGACACCAAACATAAAAAAATGTATTCTGCAAAATAGATCTATATAGTTATGTGGGGGAAAAAAACCTAAAAAACTGAATAAAATAAAATCTGAAAGCGAGAAATACTAAAATGCTTTGAAAAAAAAATGTGTAAAAATGAAATTATACCAAACATAAAAAAAAGAAAATCTGCAAAATAGATCTATATAATCTTGTGGGGGGAAAAAATCTGAAAAACAGAAAAAAAAATAAAATAAAATATGAAAGCGAGAAACACTAAAATGCTTTGGAAAAGAAAAAGGAATTTTTTAAATGTAAAATTTAAATTATACCAAGCAAAAAATAAATAAATACTGCAAAATAGACCTATAGTATATAATCCGGTGGGGGAAAAAAATCTGAAAAAAATAAAATAAAATGAAATAAGCGAGAAACAGTAAAATGCTTTGAAAATAAATAAAAGGAATTGTTAAAAAAAATGTGTAAAAATTGAATTATGCCACATAAATAAAAGTATTCTGCAAAACAGATCTATATAATCATGTGGAAGAAAAAATCTGAAAAACAAAACAAAAAAAAAGATAAAATTGAAATTAGGGAGCAAAAATAATGCCAAGAAATTTAAAAGGGGGTGGTTAGACTTCTTTGAAGAGCTGCCAAATAATTTACATAGTAGACAATAGAAGTGATTTATTGACACAGGGAATTGAAATCCAGCACATGGCGGGTTAATTCAACGCCTTCTCTCCTGTGTCATTCCTGCCAACATTATCAGGGTGCTGCACCTACCTGCATGGGCGACCTGCGCTTTTGTAGGTCGTTTTTAAAAGACGGGTGGAGCAAAGTGGATCGGCGCAATTCATAATCCATTGATGAGCCCCCCCCCCCCCAAATATGCAACCCCAGGAATCCATCTCAATGAGGTCTCTTTTCAATGGATAATGCAGAAAGTTGATGGTGGTGGTGGTGCTGGTGGTGGTGGTGGTGGGGGGGGAAGGGGGGGTGGGGGGTGGGCGAGATAATCCTCCACCCCATCCCCCCACCTCCTCCCTTTTTTCCCCTCCACCAGGCTGAGGAAGGTCTTATTGTTCTTGCAAATTGGTCTTTGCTGTGTCCCCTCCCCTAAATCCCATGGAAACCCACCAGATTCGGTGCAGCCCTGGGCTCCTTCCTTATGTGGCCAAAAAAAAAAAAACCTCATGCTCTCCCCACCCCCCCTACCACCCCCCCAGCGCACGTCGATGGAAAAAGCGATGGGCAACCGCTTGGAGAAAAAACCCAGTTGGCCTCCTGGCGCTCTGGTGGTGTTGGGTTCGAAGATCTTCGTGCGATGCGGACGATGCATCCTGGTGTAGAACGGTCCTGCGGGGGGGCCTTCCCGTCGTTGGCCCTCCCGTAGCGCCCCCTCGGATGTGGGCTCCGATTCTTGACCCCCTAATCTTTTTTTTTTTTTTTTTTCTTTTTTTTTTTTTTTGTTGGAAGACCTCTTTGGTGGAGGAGCCACACTTGCCTTGGCTGCTGCTGTTGGTTACAGAGCTGCCTGTACTGTGCAGCTGGCTAGAGTCTACTCTGGGAGGAGGGAAGCACTGGAGAGGGAGTGTGAGCACCGGGGAGGGAGGGAAAGGGCACTGGAGCAACAGCTCTTGTCAGCCTGCCAGCTTCTGTAATAGAGCTTTAGGGCACGCCTCCTATTAAGGTGGAACAGCCCCATTAGTCCTTGAAGAGCACAAAAAAAAAAAAAAAAAATTTGCAAGCCAAAAAAAAAAAAAAGGGCTGCCTTAACAATAAGACATATCCAGATTACAAGACTCCCTGTCTTATTATGTGCCGAGTTCACATCAGATTGCCGTTGCCCGTGTTTGGCGTTTCATCGTTTCTCATCTTGCATTGTGTACGGGTTGCTGTAAACAACAGCTACGAGGCGGCGCAAACGGCGTGCCGCTCTATATTATCCAATTACATTTTCAAAGAGGCCATATGGATTGTACGCTCTGGCGGCGTTGAAGTGCTTAGCTGTGTGCTGATGCTGTTTTGCACATTGCTGACAAGGTAGCAGTAAAAAAAAAAAAACAAAAAAAAAAAACGTGCATAGCCAATGATAGAGCTTACGGAATATTAAAAAAAAAAAAAAAAAAAAAAAAGAAGGCGTCTGCAGGAGCTGCCAGTTTTTTTTTTCGAAGAGCATCAGAGGAGTTAAAGAGACATTCCAGGCCAATAAAATAATAGTTAAAAAATATTTTAAAAATTGGAGCTGTTTTATCTGACGTTGCCTACCGTATAATTCCCCTTTTTTATTTTTATTGTTTATTAATTTTTTTATGATTCACGCTCCATCATGCCAAACCCTTTTCCTCCTTCTCTCTTAAAATCACTTTTTAATTCCTTTTTAACCTTTTTTCAAAGATATTTTTCCCCCTACTTCCTGGGTTCTTGCCTAGGCAAGAATCATATTTCGTTTTCCCACCCAGGAGACCATGGATACCCTACTTTGTGCATACCATGGTGTCTCATTGGGGGGGGGGGGGGGGGGGTGCCGCTGTCCCTTCCCAGCACTGACCCGTGGTGTATTTTTGTTGCCAATAAACAATAATTATAAAAAATTGGAGTTGTGTCATTAGATGTTGCCCGTCTATAAATTCTTTTTTTTTTTAATTATGTGGCCAGGTACTGTTGGTGTCCCACCATTATATATTTATTTATTATTATTATAATTATTTATTGTTTTATTTCATTATAATGATGGAGCTTATGGAATAAAAAAAAAAAAAAAAAAAACAAAGGCGTCAGCGGGAGCTGCCAGTTATTTGAGGAGCATCAAAGGAGTTAAAGACACATTCCAAGCCAATAAAATAATAATTTAAAAATATTTTTAAAATTGGAGATGTTTTATCTGATGTTGCATAATTTCCTTTTTTATTTTTATTGTTTATTTTTTTTTATTATTCACTTTCCATCATCCAACCATAGATAGATAGATGCCGCTGTCCCTTCCCAGCACTGACCCGTGGTGTATTTTTGTTGCCAATAAACAATAATTACAAAAAATTGGAGTTGTGTCATTAGATGTTGCCTGTCTATAAATTCTTTTTTTTTTTTTAATTATGTGGCCAGGTACTGTTGGTGTCCCACCATTATTTATTTATTTATTTATTATTATAAGTATTTATTGTTTTATTTAATTATAATGATGGAGCTTATGGAATATAAAAAAACAAAAAAGAAGGCGTCGGCGGGAGCTGCCAGTTATTCAAGAAACATCAGAGGAGTTAAAAAGACATTCCAGGCCAATAAAATATAAAGAGACATTCCAGGCCAATAAAATAATAATTAAAAAATATTTTACAAATCTGAGCTCTTTTATCTGATGTTGCCTGCCTTATTCCCTTTTTTATCTTTATTGTTTATTTTTTTTTTATTATTCACTCTCCATCATCCAACCCCTTTTCCTCCTTCTCTCTTAAAATCACTTTTTAATTTTTTTTAACCTTTTTCAAAGAAATGTCTCCTCCTACTTCCTGGGTTCTTGCCTAGGCAAGAATCATATTTTGTTTCCCACCCCAGGAGACCATGGATACCGGACTTTGCACATACCATGGTGTCTCATTGGGGGGGATGCCGCTGTCCTTTCCCAGCACTGACCCCTGGTGATGTTTGTTGCCAAAAACAATAATTACAAAAAATTGGAGTTGTGTCCCCTTTTTCATCATTTATTTTTTTTTATTATTCACTTCCCATCATGCCAACCGCTCTTCCTCCTCCTCTCATAAAATCACTTTTTAGATTTTGTTTAACCTTTTTCAAGGGAATTTCTCCCCCTACTTCCTGGGTTCTTGCCTAGGCAAGAGTGACATTTCATTTCCTATCCCAGGAGGCCATGGATATCCTACTTTGCACATACCATTGCGTGTCATTGTTGGGGGGATGCCGCTGTCCCTTTCCCAGCACTGACTTGCGGTGTATGCACATCGTCAGAGGGACAGGTGCAAGAACCGGAGCAAGACAGCCGGTCTCCTGATGATGTCACAGATGATGATGTCACAGGTGACGATGTCTGCGTAGGACCTGGTACACAAAGCTGTGAATCCCAACTGATCACAAGTGAATCACTGGGAGTGTATGTCTTTTGTCACCAAGAATGATAATTACAAAAAATCTGAGCGGTGTCATTGAATGTTGCCTGTCTATGTAATCCCTTTGTTTTAATTATGTAGCCAGGTACTGTTGGTGCCCCCCCCATTATTTAATATTATCATTATTATTAATAATAATAATAATAATTATTATTATTATTGTTATTATTATTTATTATAATTATTATTAATTATTGATATATTTATTATTATATTAGATTTTATTATTATATAGTAAATTATTTTTATTATTAATTATTATATTATTAATATTATTATTGTTATTATTTATGGTTTTATTCATTTATTATTGTATTATATTATATATTAAATTATTATTTATTACTATTATTTATTATATGTATTATTATTATTATTATTTATTTATTACAGCCATTCCGTGTGCCTGTGCTTTTCTTATGAATAACACTTACATTCTCTAAGCCTGCAGTTCTATTTTTTTTATAGCAGAACTAAGCTCTCTAAATCACCATCAGCTATTTATAATCCTGATGTTGCCAGCCTTAGTAAATAGATGTGAAGGTATATTATATTTACTGTTTTTCTTTTTTTTCCACCAGCCCCTGATGTCCACTCAGAAAGCCTGATCCCCCAGCCCCTGATGTCCACTCAGAAAGCGTGATCCACCAGCCCCTGATGTCCACTCAGAAAGCCTGATCTACCAGCCCCTGATGTCCACTCTGAAAGCCTGATCCACGAGCCCCTGATGTCCACTCAGAAAGCCTTATCCACCAGCCCCTGATGTTCACTCTGAAAGCCTAAACCACCAGCCCCTGATGTCTACTCTGAAAGCCTGATCCACCAGCCCCTGATATGCCCCAATAGCCGGCTCCACCAGCCCCTGGTGCCCACACTGAAAGCCTGATCCACCAGCCCCTGATGTCAACTCTAAAAGCCTGAACCACCAGCCCCTGATGTCCACTCTGAAAGCCTGATCCACCAGCCACTGGTGCCCACTCTGAAAGCCTGATCCACCAGCCCCTGGTGTCCACTCTGAAAGCCTGATCCACCAGCCCCTGATGTCCACTCTGAAAGCCTGATCCACCAGCCCCTGATGTCCACTCAGAAAGCCTGATCTCCCAGCCCCTGATATCCCCCAAAGGCCTGCTCCACCAGCCCCTGATGTCCACACTGACAACCTGATCCACCAGCCCCTGATGTCAACTCTAAAAGCCTGAACCACCAGCCCCTGATGTCCACTCTGAAAGCCTGATCCACCAGCCACTGGTGCCCACTCTGAAAGCCTGATCCACCAGCCCCTGGTGTCCACTCTGAAAGCCTGATCTCCCAGCCCCTGATGTCCACTCTGAAAGCCTGATCCACCAGCCCCTGATGTACACTCAGAAAGCCTGATCTCCCAGCCCCTGATGTCCACTCTGAAAGCCTGATCCACCAGCCCCTGATATCCCCCAAAGGCCTGCTCCACCAGCCCCTGGTGCCCACTCTGAAAGCTTGATCCTCCAGCCTCTGATGTCAATTCTAAAAGCCTGATCCACCAGCCCCTGATGTCCACTGAGAAAGCGTGATCCAGCAGCCCCTAATGTCCACTCAGAAAGCCTGATCCAGCAGCCCCTGATGTCCACTCAGAAAGCCTGATCTACCAGCCCCTGATGTCCATTGACAGCCTGATCCACCAGCCCCTAATCTCCGAAGACAGCCTGATCTACCAGCCCCTGATGTCTCCCAACAGCCTAATCCACCAGCCCCTGATATTCCCCAACAGCCTGCTCTACCAGCCCCTGTTGCCCACTCTGAAAGCCTGATTCATTAGCCCCTAATGTCCACTGACAGTCTGATCCACCAGCCCCTTATATCCCCCTACAGCCTGATCCACTAGCCCATGATGTCCACTCTGAAAGCCTGATCCACCAGCCCCTGATGTCCACTCAGGCAGCCTGATCCACCAGCCCCTGATGTGCACTCTGAAAGCCTAAACCACCAGCCCCTGATGTTCACTCTAAAAGCCTGATTCACCAGCCCCTGATATCCCCCAACAGCCTGCTCCACCAGCCCCTGGTGCCCACTCTGAAAGCCTGATCCACCAGGCCCTGAAGTCCACTGTGAAAGCCTAAACTACCAGCCCTTGATGTCCACCCTGAAAGCCTGATGCACAGTGGTGGTGCGTCCATTAAGGGTGCATGGGCGCTGCCCCCTCTGTCACGCCACCCCCTATATGACTAATGGATATTCATGGCCGCCGCTGCCACCCCTATTCAGGCGTCAGGCCCCTTTTTGGACACCAGGCACCTGAATTACAGCGGCAGGGGTGGTTTTTTGAAGCACCTGATTAGAGCCATAGGCTCTAATAGGCTTCAGAAAAGGTGGACTCGTGGCGCAGAGCATTGCGCTCGGAGGCCACCCAGGTGTGTTAGAAAAGCAAATGAATATTTTCCTTTTTTGACACTGAACCGCCTCCCCGCCATTTAGGAAGCGCGGGTCTAATACCCTGATTGGCTGAAGACAGAGACGATCCTATTAGATGCCTAGCGGAATGAAAGAAGAGATGCAGGGAAGCATGGAGGACCCGCTGCTCATCCCACACAGCTCGCTGCCGTCACCCACTGCTTGACCCGCCACCAAGATGAGGTAAGTGTCTGGCAGACAGCGGGCGGGGGACCCAGTGGCTGCATTTGATGGGGCACAAGTGGCTGCATATGATGGGCACAAGTGACTGCATATGATGGGCACAAGTGGCTGCATATAACATAGTTGCCAACTGTCCCGGATTTCCCGGGACATTCCCGGGACTTACACTCCATTCACTTTTTTGTGTCCCGGTAAATGTCCCGAAAAATCCGGTTTTTTAATTTTTGCCGCCGCCGCCCGCCGCCGCCGCTAGAGGTCTGCGGCCGGTCTGCGGCCGGTGGAGACATTGTCTAGACGGAGCTCCTCCGACGTCGCCCACCCTCCGCCCCGCCTCACTCTGCCCACCCTCCGCTCCGCCCCGCCTCACTCCGCCCACCCTCCGCCCCGCTCCGCCCCGCCTCACTCCGCCTACCCCCGCCCCGCTGCCAGGGAAAGGGGCGGGGGTTTTGCCATCCATGCGGAATTCGAAAAGACCGGCGGACTCTGAGGTAGGGGAGGGGGGGCGCACGCCGCTGTGGGAATTTGTAGGGGGGGCTCCACTGGGGGACACCTGATGTGAAGGGGGGCTCCACTGGGGGACACCTGATGTGAGGGGGGGCTCCACTGGGGGACACCTGATGTGAGGGGGGGCTCCACTGGGGGACACCTGATGTGAGGGGGGGCTCCACTGGGGGACACCTGATGTGAGGGGGGGCTCCACTGGGGGACTCCTGATGTGAGGGGGACTCTGCCAGGGACTCCTGATGTGAGGGGGGGCTCTGCCGGGGACACCTGATGTGAGGGGAGCTCCACTGGGGGACTCCTGATGTGAGGGGGGCTCTGCCGGGGACTCCTGATGTGAGGGGGGGCTCTGCCGGGGACACCTGATGTGAGGGGGGGGCTCCACTGGGGGACTCTTGATGTGAGGGGGGCTCCGCCAGGGACACCTGATGTGAGGGGGGGCTCCGCCAGGGACACCTGATGTGAGGGGGGGCTCCGCCAGGGACACCTGATGTGAGGGGGGGCTCCGCCAGGGACACCTGATGTGAGGGGGGGCTCCGCCAGGGACACCTGATGTGAGGGGGGGCTCCGCCAGGGACACCTGATGTGAGGGGGGCTCCGCCAGGGACACCTGATGTGAGGGGGGCTCCGCCAGGGACAGCTGATGTGAGGGGGGGCTCCGCCAGGGACACCTGATGTGAGGGGGATCTCCGCCAGGGACACCTGATGTGAGGGGGAGCTCCGCCAGGGACACCTGATGTGAGGGGGGGCTCCGCCAGGGACACCTGATGTGAGGGGGGGGCTCTGCCGGGGACACCTGATGTGAGGGGGGGCTCTGCCGGGGACACCTGATGTGAGGACGGACTCTGCCGGGGGCAGGCGACGTGGCTAGTGACACGCTCAGGGCTCCCACTGATTCTGCATTATGGTGAGTTGAATGATTTAATTTTATATTACAATGTAATAATAGAAATACTGCACTTCAATCAACCTGACACAATAACAATCATGGTGCCGGGATGATTGAAGTGCTAACACCAGGTGTTTGGAGTATCTTTATCTGCTGATTGTTAAACTTTCTAGAATACACATATTTTTATTGTGTAGGATCTGGGGCTGCTGTCCCGTCATTTCCCTCTCCCCCTCTCCCCCTTTCCCTCTCCCCCTTTCCCTCTCCCTCTCCCCCTCTCCCCCTTTCCTTCTCCCCCTTTCCCTCTCCCCCTCTCCCCCTTTCCCTCTCCCCCTCTCCCCCTTTCCCTCTCCCCCTTTCCCTCTCCCCCTTTCCCTCTCCCCCTTTCCCTCTCCCCCTCTCCCCCTTTCCCTCTCCCCCTTTCCCTCTCCCCCTTTCCCTCTCCATCCCTCATTCATCTCAGACTCTGACCACACCCTCTTGAGCCACGCCCATTTAAGCCACGCCCCCTATGACGCGTAAACCACGCCCGTTTTTCGCCGCGGCGCGCTTGATCCACCAGCTCCCGATGTCTACTCTGAAAGCCTGATCCACCAGCCCCTGATGTCCACTGAAAGCCTGATTCACCAGCCTCTAATGTCTACTCTGGCAGGCTGATCCCCTAGCTCCTGATGTCCACTCTGACAGCCTGATCCACCAGCCCCTGATGTCCACTCCAAAAGCCTGATCCAAGAGCCCCCGATGTCTACTCTGAAAGCCTGATCCACCAGCCCATGGTGTCCACTGAAAGCCTGATTCCACTCTGACAGCCTAATTCCCTAGCTCCTGATGTCCACACTGACAGCCTGATCCACCAGCTCCTGATGTCCACTCTGAAAGCCCAAACCACCAGCCCCTGATGTCCACTCTGAAAGCCTGATCCACCAGCCCCCAATGTCTACTCTGAAAGCCTGATCCACCAGCCCATGGTGTCCACTGACAGCCTGATCCACCAGCCCCTAATGTCCTCCACCAGCCTGCTCCATCAACCCCTGATGTCCGCTGAAAGCCTGATTCACCAGCCCCTGATGTCCACTCTGACAGCCTGATTCCCTAGCTACTGATGTCAACTCTGACAGCCTGATCCATCAGCCTCTGGTGTCCCCCTCAGGCAACCAATTGGGCCACCTCAAGAAAGGTGTTGTGATGGTGGAAGCACTCGTTCTTAAACACAGTTATTTTCACACTTTTTAGAAAATGCCTGTGGGGTCCATCCTTCTTCATTGATGAGAACGGGAAGTTAATGGGGAACACTGTGGGCATTGGCTCCTCTTGTTGTGCAAGATAAATAAAAAACTCCAGGCTCCACCACACTCAGGAACAGACAGATGTTTCCTAATACGGCATTCTCCAGAAGACAGCTGACCATCCATGGCCAACTATAAGTTTGACTGGTTTACAACCTGGCATTTTGCGAGGATACAAGCAACCCTCTTGTGCCTGTGGCACCTGCAGGCAATCCAGAGTGGCCGTTCTTCAGGGCATGAGATCGATTGTCCAGGTTTGAAATTTTGCTGAAGTTCAATCTGCTTATATTTTGCCTCCTATCATCAACATGCAATTTAAATTTCCATTCTCCAATTTCATTACACGCCTTTTTGTAGACGCAGTGATGTCTTCATTGGGACTCTGTACTTTTCTATGCAATGCAGGCGGATTATGGCTGTTAGGAGGGGCTAGAAGGGGGCAGTACATAGCTTTCTGAAAACATCAGCACTCTGCCTCAGTTCTGTTTCTATGAGCCCTCAGTCCTAAAGAAGCAGTGGGAGGAGTTATACAAATATCAAAATGCCTTGATGAGTGGGTGTGAGTCTTGGAGGAGTGGGTGTTCCTAGGCAGGCTGTATTTGCATAGGTAACTCCCACATGTAATGCTGAGCCTCCATGATTAAAAGAACTGAAATCCAGCTAGTGAAAAGGGCGGGCCAGGCTGTGCAGATGCTGGACATCTTCCAGCCAGAAAAGGATACAGGCTCTATCTGACTTAGTAATGCACATGGTGAGAAGCTCACAGTGTGCAGTGAAATCAGAGGAAGCCATTTCATTCCAGAAGAGCCGGTACAACTGTGCAAGCCTGAAGGGAGGAGATTTACTAAAACTGGAGAGTGCAAAATCTGGTGCAGTTCTGCATGGAAACCAATCAGCTTCCAGGTTTTATTGTCAAAGCTTCATTGAAGAAGCTGAAGTTAGAGGCTGATTGGCTACTATGAACAGCTGCACTAGATTTTTGCATGCTCCAGTGTTAGTAAATCTCCTCCAAGGGGAGGCTGGATCGAGGATTTGGTCAGCTCAGCTTAAACTAGTTTGGTCCTTCTCTCCTGACCGTTCTAGAACCACCATTCAGATTTTTTTTAGTCCCCATTATTCTCTGCAAACCCTAGGAAGGTCAGCAATTTCTGAAATGCCGCCATGTCGCTGAAGTCGCTTAGATCGCGCCTCTTGTTTGGTCGCACAACTAAACCTCATATTTGCACGCTTTATGCATTGGGCTCCTCCAGTTTGCCCGAGATTCCAATAAACCACCCAATGGCTACATATAGGAAATTAACTTAGAAATGTCAATCAGCATGTAACTCTCTTTTATTACATTGTATCTATGGGTTGTACCGAGCCAATCAGAGCGTAGTTTTATTCCTGGCTGCCCCCCCCCCATCATGTGATGAATGAAGAGCCGTCTGTGAAGAAAGGGCTCCAACAATGAAACGTTCATGTCCACCCAGATGTGGGGATTTTACAGCCCGTCGTGGAGCCCCTGGCTGGGAACAAAGGCTCCGTTTCAGCCCCGGATCTCGGAAATTTAACACGCACAAAAAGTCTCCAGTGATGGCTGCGCGCTCCTCGGATTGTTTGCGAGTCAGAAGGATGACCTTATCCCCGGACGCTTCAAGGCCGAATAAAAAGGAAGCATTCTGCAGAAATGAGGGTTGACCGGGGGGCGGGTCACTCTGTACAGATGTCAGGCACTGTAATAGCATTTATATCATCGATTATGTCAGAGAATTTCATAGTCATGGGACCGCCACAGACTAAATTCCTTCATCTGTGCTTTCATTTACACGTTGGAGCTTTAAAGCTGAAAATAAATACAGATATTACCTTGTAAAAGTAGCAGTGACATCATCACTGAGCTGTACATAGCCTGTGGAGAGATCAGAGCTGTGGGAGGGGCCTAGCAGGAAACTTCAGGAGCGGGTGGAGACAAGACCATCCCTATAGCTCCCAACTGTCCCTGATTTCGAGGGAATGTCCCTGATTTGGAGCAATGTCCCTCTTTCCCCCTCATTTGCCCCTCATTTTGGTCTGATCCATATAGTTTATAAAATTTACTTCTTGTCTTTCAAAAAGCATTTCGCAGGGCTAAACTTTTCATCCAAATTCTAAATTGCTGCATTTGTAAATGTTAAAAGCCAATATGAAGGAATAGTAGTGGTAAATGTAATTAACCTTTTTTTGGTTAATTCTCCTTTAAGGGGGTGTGTCCTATGCCTACATATGTCTGCTAGTAGGTGCCCCTCATTCCCATCTCAAAATGTTGGGAGGTATGCATCCCCCATGCACAAGGAGAGAGAGCAGAGCTGTGGGAGTGGCCCAGAAGGCTCCACCTATCACAGAAAACTACAGGAGGGGGGTGGAGACAAGACCAATCCGCCTGCACAAGGAGAAAGAGCAGAACAGTGGGAGGGGGTCCTCAGGCTCCACCCACTGCAGAAAAATATATGAGGGGCGGAGAATAGACCAGTCCCCCCATACACAAGGAGAGAGCAGAGCTGTGGGAGGGACCCATCAGGCTCCACCCACCACTAAACTACAGGAGGGGCAGAGACAAGACCAGTCCCCCTGTACAAGGAGAGAGCAGAGCTGTGGGAGGGGCCCATCATGTTCCACCCATGCAGAAAACTACAGGGGGGGAGAAGGTCAGCAAAAGAAGAGAGCAGAGCTGTGGAAGAGGCCTATCTGGTTCCACCCCCTGCAGAAAACTACAGGAGGGGGTGGGGACTAGGCCAATCCCCCTGCACAAGGAGTGAGAGCAGAGCTGTGGGTGGGGCCCATCAGGTTCCACCCACAACAGAAAACTTCAGGAGGGGGCGGGGACTAGGCCAGTCCTCCTACACAAGGAGAGAGAGCAGCAGTGAGTGGTCTTTTTTACAGGAAGTCTCACACTGGATTACTGCACATGTCTGGAAGAAGATTCAACAAGAAGACACATGTCGTATTTATACAGTATTTGCCTATCTCGGGGGTCAGCTGGTCAGGTAAAGATAGGTTAAGGTGGAATACCATCAAAAACCTTTTTTTTCCTGGTCATTGATGGAGGGAAGCTGGGTGAAATCCATTGTCAGGTTTTTATATGTGGCCCCTGGAGCATCTCTCAAATGGGGACACAGATACTAAGAACCCAGTACAGGTTCCCAAACCTTCCCCACTCTATTAAAAATAAAGAAATAAAAAAAGATGGCTGGAGTTCTACTTTTTGGGACACGTCATACGTTAACAATAGGATGCCAGAATTTAAAGTTTCAACTATCACACCCATTACAATGTCAAAGGATGTTGTCATGTTCCCCGATGGATACTCCATAATGTAGAATGGATAAATAATTGAGTATTCAGGCGCGGTAGAGTTTCCATTATGGCCTTGTGGGGGGTGGTGAAGACAAAGCATTGCACCAGTGGTATCTCTGAAACTCAGAAGATTGGCGGAAAATTAAAACTGAAGGGATCAACCCAAACAAGAAATACTGGTTTTAGGTGGAAAGAAAGAAACATTAATAAATCAGCTTCCATCCATGTTGGCCCTAAAGCTTTACACATGAACTGTATGTGGTGGGGACATAGAGCTGGAGGATGTCCTTTCTAAACGAGAAATGCCTCAGATTGTGAACATTGCTTGGAGAGTTGTACAGAGTGAGAAAGAATTCCTCCAGGCCTCGGACGTGCATATCCTCCTCCTGCATATCCTCCTCCTGCATGGGAGGAGCATTTTCCTGACTTGCTGGAATATCTGCAAATGGAATCCGTTCTACGTCATGTGTCCTACTGTGGGCATCAGGCAAGTTCTGTACTGGGACTTGAGCCAATATTTTTCTGGACATTGCTCTAAGGCAGCCTATCTCAACCAGGATTCTTCTAGAGGTTGATAGGGATACCTTGTGCTGTGGCTGATTGACTTCCCACTAGATGGTGTCTCCATAGTCCTGGGGCCACCATCATTTGGCAGAGACAGCTGCATGGCACCAAACATTTTAGTTGTCTGTAAGAGTGACAATCTGGTCAACCCTGTAAAGAGGGCATGCTTCCCACTGATCACCAATCTAAGGAACATTCTTCCTACTGACCTCCAATGTAAGGGACATTCTTCTCACTGATCACCAATGTAAGGAACATTCTTCCCACTGATCACCAATGTAAGGAGCATTCTTCCCACTGATCACCAACATAAGGGACATTCTTCCCACTGACCACCAATGTAAGGAGCATTCTTCCCACTGATCACCAACATAAGGGACATTCTTCCCACTGACCACCAATGTAAGGGACATTCTTCCCACTGACCACCAATCTAAGGAACATTCTTCCTACTGACCACCAATGTAAGGGATATTCTTCCCACTGATCACCAATGTAAGGAGCTTTCTTCCCACTGATCACCAACATAAGGGACATTCTTCCTACTGACCACCAACCAATGTAAGGGACATTCTTCCCACTGATCACCAATGTAAGGAGCATTCTTCTCACTGACCATCAATGTAAGGAGCATTCTTCCCACTGAGGACCAATGTAAGGAACATTCTTCTCACTGATCACCAATGTAAGGAACATTCTTCCCACTGATCACCAATGTAAGGAACATTCTTCCCACTGATCACCAATGTAAGGAACATTCTTCTCACTGATCACCAATGTAAGGAACATTCTTCCCACTGAGCACCAATGTAAGGAACATTATTCTCACTGATCACCAATGTAAGGAGCATTCCTCCCACTGGGCACCAATGTAAGAGGCAATTCCCCAAAAAACAGAAAATAATTTCAAGGGTTCCACTGACTTATAAAGTAAATAAAAATTCCCCCTTTTCCTCTGGAAGCCTATTTGCCCCAATGATTGTGTGAGAGGGAAAACAAGCGTCCTGGTGACCCAACCATGAACCCATGATAGCTGCGCGGCGCCTCGTCCTCTTTAGCTGGTGTTTGGATTGGAAAGTCACCTTGATGGGGAAGGAATTATATGGAGAGTTCAACATCCATCAGCGAGGCCTCCGGCTCTGAATAGCCTGAAATGCAAAGTGGGGACTTCGGGTTTGTTCGTTAAACTTAATTGAACATCCTGCTTAAGACAGACCCATCTGGAACCCGCGCTGCCATTTGCATTGTTATTGTCATCCTTGTGTGGATTTAGGCTGAACAAACACAATGGAGGCTCCCTGGATTTTGTTATTTTAAAGAGGCAGCCGAGATTTAGGAGTTTAAATACCCACCGAGCTCTGCAAATACAGCTGCAGGTCCTCCTTCTTCCTCAACAGGATAGATAGATAGACAGACTATATTACCAAAAGTATTGGGATGCCTGCTTTTTCATGCACATGAACTTTAATGGCATCCCAGTCTTAGTCTGTAGGGTTCAATATTGAGTTGGCCCACCCCTTGCAACCTTTATCAGCTTCAACTCTTCTGGGAAGACTGTCCACAAGGTTTAGGAGTGTGTCTATGGGAATGTTTGACCATTCTTCCAGAAGCGCATTTGTGAGGTCAGGCACTGATGTTGGGTGAGAAGGCCTGGCTCGCAGTCTCCACTCTAATTTATCCCAAAGGTGTTCTATTGGGTTGAGGTCAGGACTCTGTCCAGGCCAGTCAAGTTCCTCCACCCCAAACTCGCTCATCCATGTCTTTATGGACCTTGCTTTATGCACTGGTCCAAAGCATTTGGTTGGGCGAGGATTATTACCCCTTAGGTCCAGTGAATGGAACTCTTAAGGCGTTAGTCTGTGGGGAATACCCCGGCCACGCCCACATAGGTCAGTCTGAGGGGGATACCTCTGCCTCACACACATAGGTCAGCCTGTAGGGGATACACCGGCCCTGCACACATAGGTCAGTGTGGGGGATACCCCGTCCCCGTACACATAGGTCAGTCTGTGGGGGATACCCCGACCCTGCACACATAAGTCAGTCTGTGGGGGATACCCCGGCCCTGCTCACATAGGTCAGTCTGTGGGGGATACCCCATGCACATAGGTCAGTCTGTGGAGCGTACCCCGGCCCCATACACATAGGTCAGTCTGTGGGGGATACCCCCTGACCCACACACATAGATCAGTTTATGGGGGGGGATACCCCACCCCACACACATAGGTCAGTTTATGGGGGGGGATACCCCACACACATAGGTCAGTTTATGGGGGGGATACCCCACCCCACACACATAGGTCAGTTTATGGGGGGGGATACCCCACCCCACACACATAGGTCAGTCTGTGGAGCGTACCCCGGCCCCGTACACATAGGTCAGTCTGTGGGGGATACCCCCCCGACCCACACACATAGATCAGTTTATGGGGGATACCCCACCCCACACACATAGGTCAGTCTGTGGGGGATAACCCCACCCCACACACATAGGTCAGTTTATGGGGGGGAGACCCCACCCCACACACATAGATCAGTCTGTGGAGTGTACCCAGGCCCCATACACATAGGTCAGTCTGTGGGGGACACCCCAGGCCTGCTCACATAGGTCAGTCTGTGGGGGATATCCCGGCCCCACACACATAAGTCAGTTTGTCAATCTGTGGAGCGTACCCCGGACCCTCACCCATCATAAATGGGGCCAGGAACATTTTAGAGGTAATTGTAGTTTGTACTGCAGATCATAAAATAAATAAATGGGGTAGCCGGCTGTCGGCAGGGATAGACAATGTAAATGCATTTGTGGCAAATATTTGAGTTGTTTGCATATAACCGGTTCTGCAGCAGGGACTGGTTCATAAGGTCACTTTCTATGGGACTCATTCATTACATTGTATTGGCAAGGACAGGCTCCATTGACCGTACATCACAGTCTTTATCCCCATACAGGCGGGCTCTTTTGTGTCAATAATGTCAGCAGTACCGGCTGGACCTGCTTTCTGATGTCATACATTGTGAACCAGCAAGACTCGTCCACACAGGCAGAGTGGATGGATGAGCTGACCATTTTGCTGATCTGGATTTTACATCAATGTTACCCATTTAACCTTCAGCCAAATGCACAATAAAATATATATACAGCGGGCAAAATATGTATTGAACACATCATCATTTTGCTCGGTAAATATAACGGTAAAGGTGCTATTGACATAAAATTTCACCACATGTCGGTAACAACCCATCCAATCCATACATACAAAGACACCAAAAGAAATACGTTCAGAAATTAAGTTCTGTGTAATTAAATTAAATGACACAGGGGAAAAAGTATTGAACACGGTAACTGAAATGTATTTAATACTTGTTACAAAATCCTTTGTTGGTAATGACAGCTTCAAGACGCCTCCTGTATGGAGAAACTAGTCGCATTCCTTGCTCAGGTGTGATTTTGGCTCATTCTTCTACACCGTCTTCAAGTCTTGCGGGTTCTGTGGGCCTCTTCTATGAACTCTGATCTTTAGTTCTTCCCATAGATTTTCTATTGGCCTCAAGTCAGGTGATTGGCTGGGCCATTCTAGAAGCTTTATTTTCTTTCTTTGAAACCAATGGAGAGTTTCCTTGGCTTTGTGTTTTGGGATCATTGTCTTGCTGAAATGTCCGCCCTCGTTTCATCTTCATCCTCCTGGTAGATGGCAGCAGATATTTATCACCATTCATCCTTCCTTCAATGATATGAAGTTTGCCAGTGCCGTATGCTGAAAAAAGGCCCCGCCCCCCACAATGATGTTCCCACCTCCAAACCTCACTCTTGGCATGGGGGTGTTTTTGGGGTGATGTGTCATGTGACTTCCAAACACGGTGTGTATTATGGAGAGAGAAGTGTTTCTTCTAACACCAATGTAAAGTGACCCTTCTTCACTGACCACCAATGTAAGGGGACATTTTTTCATGAACCATTAATGTGAGGGAACCCTGTTCTCTGGCCATTATTATGGTAGCAGAGGGTTGTACTGTGTTAGCCATCGACACAAATTTGATCTAAGGTGGCTTGGATATTTTCCTGAAGAGGAGGCTACTATAACTAAAGAAGAGTGCCATACATTTCTGTTCCTCATGAAGATTTTAGTTACAGGTAAGTTCTTGTCCATAACTGTTGGTCTAAGGCAATGTGGGGAGCATCTAGTGTAGTCTTTCTCAACCAAGGTTCTGTGGTACCCCAGGGTTACTTTAGAGGTTCTGCCTGAAGTCACCACTGATACCAATGGCCACCAAATTCTAGCTATTTTTAGGTGGGGGGGATCCCCTCTGACCTAGGTCACCAATGTATGGGACTTTCTTTCCATCGGCCACCAGTGTTATGTGGCTCCTCACCCAATGAACACCAACGTATGTGTCACATACCTGTATGAGGAGCTGAAGATAATGAGGGTGGCCGCTTGCACAATTCCTGTCCAAGCAACCCTGGAGGTTGAAACAAGGACTGCTAATGTCATGGAAGGGTGCAAGGAAGCTGTAGGCACGGTCTTGAACTTGGGAGCGCTAGGGTCAGGCAAGCAGAAGCGCAGAGCTAAGGGTGACCCAAATTCATCCAGACCAATAGAGAGCAGAGCCAGGGCAGAAGCTAAGCTCAGTAACAGCTGGGCAGGAAGGCACCAAATCATGAGCAGGATGAAGGTCAGAGACAAGCAGAGGTTGACAATGAGGTACAGAATCGACAGGCAGAGTCGTGGTCAAGAGTCCAAGCTGAGGTCGGTATCAGACATAAAAAGGCAGGGGTAATCCAGAGGCAGGTCAGACGGAAGCTAGGTCATTAACAGAGTCAGGCAGGATTCAGGATCAAGGATACAACCTGAAAGACCATCCAGCAATCATTCCATGCAGGCCTCAGGTTTAAATAGTCCACTAGGTGCCCGTAACTGTGGTAGATGAGCTCATGCTTCCACGTGTATGTCATATGTGCATGCATATGCATCCTTACACACTTAATTAGGTTTCCAAGCCCAAAAACATATGAATCTTTATGCACATGCACATGCAATGGCTGACAAGAGGTCCCCGACCACCAATCAAGGTAACACTTTTCCTCAGACCACCAATGCGAGGGAACACTGTTCTCTGGTCGTTATTAGAAAAGCAGAGTATTGTACCTTGAAGGCTGGCTTGGATATTGCCTGAGGAAGAGGCCTGCATGCAGTAATGGAATTAGTTCATCCAAGGCTCAGGGCAAGGATGTGGAACTATGCTTCCCTCCCCCATTGCTAATGCATGACGTAGAATAGGTATACCACCCTGCGCCCAAACTCCACCCCCATGCTAAGGCTGCACATGCTTGGCACGGAGAATGCACCGTGCATATGTGGTCAACTGCTTCCTTTTTAAGGAGTGGGAGGTGCTGGTTGTGCATGTGAAGTGGGCTCTTCATGTCAGTTGAGGACGGGTGCAGCAGAGAGTGGATGCATTGTAGCTCTCAATGTTGAAGTGATGTTGTGGACCACTATTTACCAGCCACTGGAGTGTGCGTGTGGTGCCCACCCTTCTTGCATGAAGGCACTGCACCCAGGGGAACCTGCCCTTCCTGTCCACCCCTCGTCATCAGCCTAGATCCAAACTTATACTTCTGGCCATTATTTCTATATTACTCAAAAGAATTTTGTTATATAGCGCAACAGAGCGTGATATAGCGTCGTATAGTTTAATTATGCCACATTCTTGTCAATGTACTGAGAGCTGTAGTCATAGTAATTATTAGCAGAGGCTCCCTGAGAACCAGCTTTTATTTTAAGGGTCCCTCCATGATAACAAAGTCGAGGCAGACTGCTCTGACGGCCTTCCACTGGTCTCCACTGGTTGAAGACTTAAAACATCCAGCTGCATTTTACTTCCCAGCAAACAAAATCATAGTAAATATTTCAAGTTTTGAGCAGGAAGGAGAACTTTCACCTAGATACTTTGGAATGGAATTAGAAAGCATTTTACCCTGAGGTCATTTGTATGGTAGGTTTACTGACCCTTTAATGCAGCGGAATCATCTGCCTTAGGGGCCCGGAGTACAGGTCGAGCCTGCCGAGTCAGGTTTTCCCTTGGGGGGGGGGGGGGACAAAGGTACCCGGGGCTGCGCAGGTTTCATTTGGCAAAGTGGTTTTATTGGGAAGCGAAGACAAACATCTGAATGTGTAACCAGTTCTGTGTCATGACGGGTCATCCCATGGATAAAGTCACTTCGCTAATTGAAAGCCTTCAGGGAGCCAGTCTTCCTGCTCTTAATCTTTCACCGGGATTAAATGGACGGGCCGTTATCTCTTACTTTAATCTTCTGTCCACAATTTCATTTTGTGGTTTGTGGGGCTTGAAGGGTAGAAGTACTTTTGTAAACAAAACGCTCTTCCAATGCGCCCTCCTCATCTACAAGTCCCTTTGTGGCCTTCTTCAGACCTTAGTGTCGCGGTAACGTGCGGTAAACTTCTGCTAAGAATTCTTGCATTCTACATCAGTTTGGTTGCATTCATTTAAAATTCCATCCCAATGCATTACCAGCCGGCAACATTCCCGCGCTGTAGCGTGCTGCAATTTACATGCCGTTCGTTTTGGTGCATTGTATAACGGTCATGTCCGGAGTCTTGGCAGACCATTCCAAATAAGTTGGCTGTCAATGAACAAGCCCAGCTTCAGCCAAAACTGGTTTCCTCAGTTTCCAATAGATTGATTCATGTCTGTAAAGTTTTTATAGCCGTAGGTGCCGTCATTGAGTAACCTTCCCCACACCCTTCCCAGACCAAACTGGGCAATCAGTTGACAACTTATATACAGTTTATTGAAAGATTGAATTGTAAGCTGGAAAAAAACTGCAGCAAACTCGATGAGCGCAAACAGATTTCCCCACCATGCTCCACCGGGGAAATTTGGATCCTTGCTGCCAGCTGAAACCACCATCTTCTTTTTCAATAATGTTCATTGAAGTTTTTGAAAAAGAATGTTTACAGGATCATTTAGAATGGATGCCATCATTACACCAGGGGGTAAAAAGGGGGCGCACTTGTAGTGCCCTCTGGTGGTGGGTTGTTTAGCCATTTCTCAGGGGCTACTGTGAAGTCTGCATCAAGGAATGTTAGAACCCTCTCCCTTTGCTCTGGCTCCACTCCATTCGAACTTTGGGCCTAGTCAGGATGAAAACACATGTTCATTGTCACAACCTAATTGTATGAGGCCCGGAAGTCTATCTTTGCAGATGAGATCTGCCATCAAACACCCACCCCAAATAACACAGGGGTCAGGCGTTACAAGGTGCGTGGTCCAGATGAGGGACTCATCACCACCGCCAGGCTAGCCGACACCCCTTCTTCTGCCCGCCACTGGTTTCCTAGCCGAACCAATCTGTGTAATGACTCCCCAGGTATAGGCCACCTGGTGATCCACTGGAATAAAGAGACTCAGTCTACATCCTTCTAGAACTTCTCTTTACTTTTTGTAGGGTCATAACAAAACACGTCCACCCACAAGGGCCAGGTGAAGTTCCCACTCCATTCAATACTCTTCTCTTTGCTAGCTACTCTTCTCCTCCCTGATTCCTTTATCCTCTTTAGACCCTAAACCATCCCTTCTCAACCTTTTTACCCCAGAGAAACGCATTAAAATAATTTTCAGGTCACAGGGAACCTCTGCTAAAATTAGTTCATTGGGGTCAGTGGGAAAATTGCCCCTTTGATTGGTGGTCAGTGGGAAGAATGTCCCTTACATTGGTGATCAGTGGGAAGAATGTCCCTTCATTGGTGGTCACTGGGAAAAATGCTCCTTACTTTGGTGGTCAGTGGGAAGAATGCCCTTTACATTGGAGGCTAGTGGGAAGAATGCACCTTACATTGGTGATCAGTGGGAAGAATGCACCTTACATTGGTGATCAGTGAGAAGAATGCTCCTTACATTGGTGATCAGTGGGAAGAATGTTCCTTACATTGATGGACAGTGGGAAGAATGTTCCTTGCATTGGTGGTCAGTGGGAAGAATGTCCCTTACATTGGTGGTCAGTGGGAAGAATGTTCCTTACATTGGTGATCAGTGGGAAGAATGTTCCTTACATTGCTGATCAGTAGGAAGAATGTTCCTTACATTGGTGGTCAGTAGGAAGAATGTCCCTTACATTGGTGGTCAGTGGGAAGAATGCTCCTTGCATTGGTGATTGGTGGAAAGAATGCTACTTACATTGGTGATCAGTGGGAAGAATGCTCCTTACATTGGTGGTCAGTGGGAAGAATGTTCCTTACATTGGTGATCAGTGGGAAGAATGTTCCTTACATTGGTGGTCAGTGGGAAGATTATTCCTTACATTGATGATCAGTGGGAAAAATGCTCCTTACATTGGAGGTCAGTGTGAAGAATGTTCCTTACATTGGTGATCAGTGGGAAGAATGCTCCTTTCATTCGTGGTCAGTGGGAAGAATGTTCTTTACATTGGTGGTCAGTGGGAAGAGGACTCCTCTTGCAATGGTGATCGGAATGCCACCAGGACAGACAGCAAAAACGATTGGGGCGATACAGCTAGGTCTGCCAAGTGGCAGGCATCATTAATTAGGATGTCAACCAGCCATCGCTCAAGGAAACCCTACCAACCTTTGAAGGAAACTTAGGATTCCACGGAACCCTGACTATGCATGACTCCCCTAAACTAACAAGGGAGGTGGGGACCCCTATCGAAAATTAAGTAGATTACACCCTTACCCGAAAAAGGTGCTGGAACGGGGCCCTACGCTTTTTTGAAAATTCATCAAGCAACACAAATACATAAACCAATGAACTATTGTCGCATTTAGCACCTTGATATGGCGTAAACCATGATAAAAATCTGGCATTTTGGTTTGGAATTAGTGTGGTAATAAATGGTTATACGTAAAGATTTCATTTTAGTAGACCTGAAGTACCGTAATTTGTGTAGAGCACCTGAAAAATGGAAGTAAGAAAGCAGAGATCAGTGAATTCGGTCGAAACCACCAATTTATGTCTTCAATTGTGTCACGTAACTGGTGAAAATCGAGCTGGAGAGGGGTCTTCTCTTGAACCTCCTGTCCAAAACCCCACTGGTAGTTATGGCAGAAGGTGTGAGGACACAGAGTGGCACGAGGGTCGGTATAACAGGCAGCGCCCGCTAACGTTTGCAGGATGCAGATGACCGTAGATCACCAGGTAGGAACCAGGAACTGGAACACAATGACACTTGATCAGCAGGCAGGAGCATAGCCAGGACACAAGCCAGAAGGTCTAAATCAAGGATCTCCAAACGACGGCCCTCCAGCTGTTGTGGAACTACACGTCCCATGGGGCATTATAAAACTCTGAAATTCACAGATGTGACTAGGCATGATGGGAATTGTAGTTCCTGAACAACTGCAGGGCCATAGTTTGGAGACCCCTGGTCGAAACCATAGAAATACAGCAAAACTAGATGAGGGTGCAAGATAATTCTAATTGGTAAAAAAGACAATGAAAAACAGCCAACATGTTTCTGGGGCAACACTTCCCCTTCATCAGGACTCATCACAGGTTTGGATTGACTTGGGTCAACAGTGACTTCACAAATCTATATTAGAACCAGTAATGAACTCCACATGGAGTAATGAAGGGGGGGGGGGTGTTGCCCCTGAAATACATTGGCTGTTTCTATATAACTTTTTTACCAAGAATTAAAATGGTCTTGGACTCTTTTATCTGGTTTCGGTCTGATTTCCATTCTTCGACTGTTTTCAGACATTCAAATACATTGGAAAAAAAAAAACTCAATTACTCCATCAAGTTTCCACATGAGTGGCCAGCTTGAGTCTCCTCAACAGGGGCATAGAGTGAAATAAATACCCGGCAGAGGTGTTTGCTGTTCATACAAGACCGGTATTGGTGTTTAACAATGCCTTCATATCAGATGAACTTTGTTGGCTGGTGGTGGCCAGAGCCAATGGCAATCGTATTTGTGTACAATCTCTACAGACGTCCCCTGCCCGTCCCTTCTCTGGTCAAGATTCGATTGGCCAGGTTGGAGAAAGAGAAGCTTCATTCAGCCCCTGGTGGTACCTAGTCTTCCTTTCCAAGGTGAAGTCTAACATTACTACGGGTAGATCACGGCCACGGCAAGTGTTCTGAATCCAATGTTGAACACGTTCGCTGGTGATTTTCAGCGTGATAATCGTTCTCCTTTATGTGAGAAGTGGGGCAGGGAGCAGTGAAAGCCCCTTTGTGTGGAGATGGTCTCAGCCTCGGGGCAGACATGCTAAGCAGTCACACTGTGATCTCCTCCATGTTCTCCGCTTCAGCCTCTCGGCTATTCGCAGTCCTGGAGTCATGAATGCGTTGGTTGTTACTCCCCCTCCCCCCCGTTACACGGAACACATTTGCCTCTAAACAGGCGCCCGTTTCACCCCAATACTTCACATCTGAACTGCTGAGCCCGGAGCAGAACGGAATTGTGGGAAGGGAAGGAATAACAGATGACCTTTGTCTTTTATGATTTAAAGTCGAACTTCACGTGAAATGGAACTGTGCAAGTCTGCGGGAATTAATCCCCGACATATAACAATAAATAGCAACAGGATCACTTTTCACATAATCTGCCTTTGAGCTCCAGTCCGGTGGCTTTGCCTGGGCTGGGATGATGTCATCAGTTTGCTGCAGGTAAGAGAAAGTGGCCTGCCTGGGCTGAGATGATGTCATCAGTCTGCTGCAGGTAGGAGGAAGTGATCTGCCTAGGCTGAGATGATCTTATCAGTCTGCTACAGGTAGGAGGAAGTGACCTGCCTAGGCTAAGATTATGTCATTACTCTGCTGCAGATAGAAGGAAGTGACCTGCCTAGGATGAGGTGATGTCATCAGTATGCTGCAGGTAAGAGGAAGTGGCCTGCCTAGGCTGAGATGATGTCATCATTTGCTGCTAGTAGGAGGAAGTGACCTACCTAGGCTGAGATGATGTCATCAGTCTGCTGCAGGAAGGAGGAAGTGACCTGCCTAGGCTGAGATGATGTCATAATTTGCTGCTTGTAGGAGGAAGGGACTTTGAGGCAGGTAGGAGGAAGTGATTTGCTTAAGCTGAGATGATGTTATCAGTCTGCTACCAGTATATGGAAGTGACGTTGTTGAAGGGGGGAGGAAGTGACCTGCCTAGGCTGAGATGACATCATCAGTCTGCTGCAGGAAGATGAAAGTGACCTGCCTAGGCTGAGGTGACGTCATAAGTCTGCTGCAGGTAGTTAGAAGTGACTTTGCTGCAGGTAAGAGACAGTAACCTTCCAAGGCTGAGAGGATGCCATGAGTCTGCTGCAGCTAGGAGAAGTGACCTGCCTAGACTGAGATGATGTCATCAGTCTGCTGCTGGTAGGAGGAAGGGACTTTGAGGCAGGTAGGAGGAAGTGATTTGCTTAAGCTGAGATGATGTTATCAGTCTGCTACCAGTATATGGAAGTGACGTTGTTGAAGGGGGGAGGAAGTGACCTGCCTAGGCTGAGATGACATCATCAGTCTGCTGCAGGAAGATGAAAGTGACCTGCCTAGGCTGAGGTGACATCATAAGTCTGCTGCAGGTAGTTAAAAGTGACTTTGCTGCAGGTAAGAGACAGTAACCTTGCAAGGCTGAGAGGATGCCATGAGTCTGCTGCAGCTAGGAGAAGTGACCTGCCTAGACTGAGATGATGTCATCAGTCTGCTGCAGGTAGAAGAAAGTGACCTGTCTAGGCTGAGATGATGTCAGTCTGCTGCAGGTTGGAGGAAGTGACCTGCCTAGGCTGAAATGATGTCATCAGTCTGCTGCAGGCGAGAGGAAGCATTTCCTCATTCTCTTCTTTCCTATTGATTAGATTGAAACATTCTAAAGTTGACCATACACAAATCAAATTTTGGCTGGTTGCTGATGAACCAGCCAAAATTTGAGCCATAGGTTGGCACCTTCTTGCCTCAAGGAAAATTCTCGGACGAACAGTGCCTGCATCAGATGCAGCCACTGCTCGGGGATTCAGACAGTCAGGGGTGGCGGCTGTCAGAATACAATAGCGGACAGGAGAGATCCCCATTAGCGGACTCAATAGATTTTGAGAGAAATCTCACAGTTTATGGCCAGCTTAATTTGCAGCCAATCCCAAAGGTGAGAGGCTGCAGCAGGGGCTGATCTGTGTCAGACATTTGTAAACACAGCCGAGAACTACACCAGCACCAGGATTTACATAATTGCATCTCTGAACCTGCATTTCAGCTCAGCTGATGCCTGAGCAAAGAGGGTGTTGTCCTTCTGGAGAGGAAAGCAGATGAAGCCATTATCTGGGGGGAGTACTGTCACCTCCTTGGGAGATAATAATAGAAGCCTCAGACATCTTCATGAACCTTTTAATGCCCATCGCACTTTTAAAAAAGCACCTTAACTTTGTCCTCATTCTTTGGCGATAATTTGCCGAGTTTTGCTGCGATCATTTGGGACGAGTTCCCGAAACATTTCCCGGCATACCACATTGTGAAGGTCTCAGCGAGGAAACATTTGAAAGCTCTATAAAAAATTTTAAAAATTATTTCCATCTTTGCAAAATGTATTTTGTCAAAACACAAAGCCTTTTCCATTCAGCAACTTCTCGCGGTAAAATCCGCCGCGGCATTTCAGCGCAAAGTTTCAGCCTAATGATGGTAATTACTTGGACTTTATTGTACCTCAGAGTCGGCTCCTAATTCCCACTTCGGGATAAATGTTTCTGAAAGAGCGGCCCAGAAATAGCCACCCCGGCCGGCTCCCATGCTGAGCTAAACGCCGATCAAATGAGGTCCTTCTGAAGGCACAACGTTCCCGCTTTGTCTGCGCCCGGAGAGAGAGAGACCGGTTCTGGGGGATTCGCAGGACTACAAAGGAGACTCATCTAAAAGGAAACCTGAGCCGAGGCTACCAATGCCTAGTTGTCCTCCTGAAAATGCCAAATGCCTGGCTGTCATGCTGGTTTGGTGGTGTCAGTGCTTCCTGAGTGACTGACAAATATCTTCTAGGAGGAACCTTCCCGTGAATCCTCTTAGGGCTCCAACCCTTCATCCTTCCTCCAACCCCACAAACACTGAAGAAGGAGGAAGGGAGTTGGGGACTTTAACTGCGGAAATCAATCCATCAATCAATTAATATCATTTCCAACATCTTTATTGTACAATTAAAACATGAATAAAATCACAGAAATAGGTGGCTATGCAGGACTTTTCTCCACAAAGAATAGGTGCAGGAGCTCCCCCTTTCTGAGTCACCCCTTTTCTCCTGCCTTGCCCACCCCCGAGCACCGTTCCTGGGTTTCACCCCCTACCCCCCTCCCAGCACCGCTCCTTGGTACCACCCCCTACCCACCCCTGAGCACCATTTCTTGGTTTCACCGCCTACCCACCTTCGAGCACCGTTCCTTGGATTGACCCTCTACCCACCTCTGAGCATCATTCCTTGGTTTCACCCCCTACCCACCTCCGAGCATCATTCCTTGGTTTCACCCCCGACCCACCTCCAAGCACTGTTCCTTTGGTTTCACCCCCGACCCACCTCCAAGCACCATTCCTTTGGTTTCACCCCCTAACCACCTCCGAGCACCGTTCCTTGGTTTCACCCCCTACCCACCTCTGAGCATCATTCCTTGGTTTCACCCCCTACCCACCTCCGAGCATCATTCCTTGGTTTCACCCCCTACCCACCTCCGAGCATCATTCCTTGGTTTCACCCCCGACCCACCTCCAAGCACTGTTCCTTTGGTTTCACCCCCTACCCACCTTCGAGCACCGTTCCTTGGTTTCACCCCCTACCCACCTCCGAGCACTGTTCCTTTGGTTTCACCCCCTACCCATCTCTGAGCACCATTCCTTGGTTCCACTCCCTACCCCCCTTCGAGCACAGTTCCTTGGTTCCACCCCTTACCCACCTCCGAGCACCCTTTGCTTGGTTTCACCCCCTACCCACCTCCGAGAACTGTTTCTTGGTTTCACCCCTTACCCATCTCCGAGCACCATTCTGTGGTTTCACCCTCTACCCACCTCCGCGCATCATTCCTTGGTTTCACCCACTACCCACCTCCGAGCACCGTTCTTTGGTTCCACCCCCTACCCACCTCCGAGCACCATTCCTTGGCCCCCCCCCAACTACCTCTGAGCATCATTCCTTGATTTCACCCCCTACCCACCTCCAAGCACTGTTCCTTGGTTTCAACCCCTGCTCCCTCAGGGCACCGCTCCTTGGTTCCACCCCCTACCCACCTCAGAGCACCATTCCCTGGTTCCACCCCCTACCCACCTCCGAGCACTGTTCCTTGGTTTATTTATTTATTTATTTATTTATTTCAGGTACTTATATAGCGCCGTCAATTTACGCAGCGCTTTTACATATACATTGTACATTCACATCAGTCCCTACCCTCAAGGAGCTTACAATCTAAGGTCCCTAACTCACATTCATACATACTAGGGGCAATTTAGACAGGATCCAATTAACCTACCAGCATGTCTTTGGAGTGTGGGAGGAAACCGGAGTACCCGGAGGAAACCCACGCAGGCACAGGGAGAACATGCAAACTCCAGGCAGGTAGTGTCGTGGTTGGGATTCGAACCAGCGACCCTTCTTACTGCTAGGTGAGAGTGCTACCACTACACCACTGTGCCGCCCACACCACTGTGCCGCCCAGTTTCATCTCCTACCCACTTCCGAGCACCGTTCCTTGGTTTCACCCCCTACCCACCTTCGAGCACCGTTCCTTGGTTTCACCCCCTACCCACCTCCGAGCACTGTTCCTTTGGTTTCACCCCCTACCCATCTCTGAGCACCATTCCTTGGTTCCACTCCCTACCCCCCTTCGAGCACAGTTCCTTGGTTCCACCCCTTACCCACCTCCGAGCACCCTTTGCTTGGTTTCACCCCCTACCCACCTCCGAGAACTGTTTCTTGGTTTCACCCCTTACCCATCTCCGAGCACCATTCTGTGGTTTCACCCTCTACCCACCTCCGAGCATCATTCCTTGGTTTCACCCACTACCCACCTCCGAGCACCGTTCTTTGGTTCCACCCCCTACCCACCTCCGAGCACCATTCCTTGGCCCCCCCCCCAACTACCTCTGAACATCATTCCTTGATTTCACCCCCTACCCACCTCCAAGCACTGTTCCTTGGTTTCAACCCCTGCTCCCTCAGGGCACCGCTCCTTGGTTCCACCCCCTACCCACCTCAGAGCACCATTCCCTGGTTCCACCCCCTACCCACCTCCGAGCACTGTTCCTTGGTTTCATCTCCTACCCACTTCCGAGCAACGTTCCTTGGTTTCACCCCCTATCCACCTCCGAGCACCGTTAATTGGTTTCACCCTCTACCCACCTCTGAGTATCATTCCTTGGTTTCACCCCCTATCCACCTCTGAGCACCGTTCCTTGGTTTCACCCCCTACCCACCTCTGAGCACCGTTCCTTGCTTTCACCCCCTACCCGCTCCGAGCACCATTCCTTGGTTTCACCCCCCCCCCCCACCTCCAAGCATCATTCCTTGGTCTTACCCCCTACCCTCCTCTGAGCACCGTTCCTTGGTTCCACCACCTACCCACCTCTGAGCACCAATTCTTGGTTCCACCCTCTACCCACCTCCCAGTAATGCCCCTTTTAGAGAATACAGAACCAGGTATCATTTTGTGGTGCTGAGTAATTTGTATTTATTTGTTAATGATAACAAGAAAAGCAATACATTAGATCCCGTGCAGCCAGCAACAACAGATCCCCACATGGCCCACAAGTGCTTCAGTGTTGAAGGTTCCGGAACTTTGCTTCCCAGTTTCCCGCTGAAAAAAACACACCCTGTTGCCATGTCTAACTATTGTCATAGCAACAATAGATCCCCCCAGCAACAATCGACCACCCGTAAAAAATACCCCCAGCAACAATGGACCACCTGCAGTAGCTATAGCAATAGAGAGGATCCCACCAACCAGCAGGATGGTGCGGGCTCACCTGAGGTGTGGGTCTAAGCACTAACCGGTATTTACCAGAGCTCCTGATGGTGGGGATGGGTTTTGTTGCATGTTAGCACCAGGTCACGGCCCTCAGGATTGCCCCACCAGGAGATGAGCAAGCTGGGGTCCAGTAGCAGATATAGCAGATAGGGGTCAAGCAAAAGAGTAGTCAGTAAACAAGCCAAAGGTCAGAAACGAGTCGGTAGTGAAGATACGCAGGGCAGCAGGTGTGACAAGAGGAAGATATTGGCTGGAGAGAGCACAATAATCTGGCAAACAGTGCAAAGCCATGGCTTAAGTCGGAAGTTCATGGGAGGGGCAAAGGGTTCAAGGTTCACCAGAAACAAGGCACAAGGCAGGATTGTCCAATAGATCAGACAGGGATCTGGCCAACATCTGAGGTGTGTCAGCAAGAAGAGACATCGCAGAGGTCATAGGTTCAGGCCCGGGTCCTGACAATTATATATGACTGACACATAACTGTAGTTCCAAATTGGCGTGATGGATCGACGCGTTTCATGAGAGCCTTGCTTCCTCTGGATCCATGCTATTATATATGCAACCAGTGTAAATGTAGAAAGCTTACAGGGGCTGAATCCACACAATGGGGGAGGGGGGGTGTGAAGTGGTGTCACCATATATTTCCAAAAAGCATAGAGTCCAATCCAGGGGATATTCAGTTAGTGACGCCCCAACTATCTAAAAATGCCCAACAGAGTTCCCAGTATATAGGAGATCCACCAATATCTCCCAGTGGTAAAAGGGATCCACTAATAATTTTACTAGGCACAGCCGCTACCACAAGGGTCTTCAAAAAGACCGGGACGCCAATTTTAAAGACCACGTGGTGGCGGCTGTGAAATAAAAATAATGAATAAAAAAGTGTTTAAAAAAAGTTGTTAAATAAATAAAAATTATTTAAAAATCTAAAAGCACCCCTGTCACCCCCACATACACTGCATATAAAAAAAGCGCAGCATCCATTGTGTTACACATGCAAGGTATCACCATGAACGTCAGAGTGAGATCAATAATTCTGGGGCCATCACTCCTGCTTAACTCTAAGGCTGCATTTACACATGATCACGGGTGGAAGCGACGCGATTCCACCCGCGATTTCAAATCGCTGCAAAAAGCAGGACGCATTTACAAGGCCATTACCTCTTAATGGCAACCCAATCGCACCGGGAATTGTCGCGTGGTCAGACGTGGCAAAGCGCGGCGCTGTCACCCAAAAGAAGCTCAAGGTCCTCTTTGCGTGACAAGCATCAAGCCTTTGCGATTTGCTGCGATTTACCGCGTGACAATTGTGGCAAAATTGAGGCACGATTGGGGTGTCACTAAGAAGTAATGGTATCGCATTTTGCAGCGATTTAGGCTGCAACCTAATCGCGGGCCGAATGCAGCCTAAACTGATAACCTGTAAAGCAGGGGTCTCAAACTGTTGGCCCTCCAGCTCCAACTACAATTCCCATGAGGCATTGCAAGGCTCACAGTTACAAGCATGGCTTCCATAGGCAGAGGCATGATGGGACTTGTAGTTCCGCAACAGCTGGAGGGCACGCTAGTTTGAGACCCCTGCGGGTATAAGGCTTATAAAGCGCCCCCCTAAGGACAGTTTTTGGGGTACTGTTGTTTTCTTTCATTCCACTGGTGTGCGCAATTGTAAGACTTTGACATGTTTGGTATCTATTTACTCGGCACAACCCAATCTTTTATATTTTACTCAAATAAATGGGTATAATACTGTGTGTGATTGCACTAAAATTCATTTTGGTGTATTTTTTTTCCTGAACATATGCTTTGATAACCAGTTGTGCAAATATAGCACAACATGAAAAAAAAATTGCAACTGCCGCCATTTTATTCTCCAGGGCCTCTGCTTTCAGAAAACGTATACTTTTTTTGGCAGATGTACAGAAATTTCTAGCAAAAAATTTTGATTTTTAGCGTGTGTGAAAAGACTGCTGGGTCGGCAGGCTGTTTTTCAGCTGCTGTAGAGGGAGGACAGGAGTTTAATATGAAGAAGGATCACAGGTGACGGAATAAAAGGGTTTGTAGTATTTTTTCCCGGAGTTCTCCTTTATTGCAGTTTCTTCTACTTCACTGAAGCGCCCCCGAGGCGGACATATGAACAGGATTGGGCAGCTTTTTTTTTTTATCTCTGCGTGCGGAACTGTCAGTGCTGCAGGCGGCGGGGGCCCCAGATGGCCTCTTGGGAAGGCTGGATTGGGCCTGTACACCGGCCATCATCTGGGATCCTCCACCACCATTGCTGCGCTTTCTTCGAATCCTTCGCTGTGCGCACATCTGTTACCCCCCCCCCCCCCCCATCCTCCTCCAGTGATTACTTCAGTGACTCTGTTTGCTGCAAGCTGACTCGTTGATTGTGTCGTGTTTGTGGGGTGGTGAGAGAGTGTCAGGACGCTCATACATGGGGTGCAGGGAACCGGAACGGGCCTGTCGCTCTTCTGTACCGTCAGTTTCAACTTTCACCGGTGGAAACTTTTCTCCAGATTTTTCCAGGATTGGGGAGTCCAGGTGCAGCCGATTCCATAAGATGGACCGATAAAGAACTTTCCGTTTTTGGAACACAAGGGGTAGATCATTTCTCTTCATGGGGGAGGGTTCAGCTTTGAGGACGCAGAGGGGAAAAAATGAGGGGGTGAGCGTACTGGCAAAATTGTGCAGTGGGAGGGGCTTAAAACTTAAGTGCAGGGGTCAGAGGTACATAAGACTCAGGGGTCAGAGGTACATAAGACTCAGGGGTCAGAGGTACATAAGACTCAGGGGTCAGGGGTCAGGGGTCAGAGGTACATAAAACTTATGCCCCATACACACGGTCGGATTATAGTCCCGACGTATGTGTTTTACGTCACCGCGTTCAGAACGATCGGATTTTCCGACAACTTTGTGTGACTGTGTGTACGCAAGACAAGTTTGAGCCAACATCTGTCTTAAAAAATCCTAGGATTTTGTTGTCGGAATGTCCGATCAATGTCCGACCGTGTGTACGAGGCATTAGAGTGAAGGGGTCAGAGGTACAAAAGACTCAGGGTGCAGGGATCAGAGGTACATAAGACTCAGGGTGCAGGGGTTAGAGGTTCATAAGACTCAGGGTGCAGGGGTCAGAGATATATAAGACTCAGAGAGCAGGGGTCAGAGGTACATAAGACTCAGAGCAGGGGTCAGAGGTACATAAGACTCAGGGTGCAGGGGTCAGAGGTACATATGACTCAGAGAGCAGGGGTCAGAGGTACATAAGACTCGGGGTGCAGGGGTCAGAGATATATAAGACTCAGAGAGCAGGGGTCAGAGGTACATAAGACTCAGAGCAGGGGTCAGAGGTACATAAGACTCAGAGCAGGGGTCAGAGGTACATAAGACTCAGAGCAGGGGTCAGAGGTACATAAGACTTAGAGTGAAGGGGTCAGAGGTACATATGACTCAGAGCAGGGGTAAGAGGTACATAAGACTCAGGGGTCAGAGGTACATAAGACTCAGAGAGCAGGGGTAAGAGGTACATAAGACTCAGGGGTCAGAGGTACATAAGACTCAGAGAGCAGGGGTCAGAGGTACATAAGACTCAGGGTGCAGGGGTCAGAGGTACATATGACTCAGAGAGCAGGGGTCAGAGGTACATAAGACTCAGAGCAGGGGTCAGAGGTACATAAGACTCAGAGCAGGGGTCAGAGGTACATAAGACTTAGAGTGAAGGGGTCAGAGGTACATAAGACTCAGAGCAGGGGTCAGAGGTACATAAGACTCAGAGTACAGGGGTCAGAGGTACATAAGACTCAGAGAGTAGAATTCAGAAGTACATAAGACTCAGGGTGCAGGGATCAGAGGTACATAAGACTCAGAGTGCAAGGGTCAGAGGTACATAAGACTCAGATTGCAAGGGTCAGAGGTACATAAGACTCGGAGTGCAGGGGTCAGAGGTACATAAGACTCAGAGAGTAGGCATCAGAGGTACATAAGACTCAGGGTGCAGGGATCAGAGGTACATAAGACTCAGAGAGTAAGGTTCAGAGGTACATAAGACTCAGGGTGCAAGGGTCAGAGGTCCATAAGACTCAGAGTGCAGGGGTCAGAGGTAAAAAAAACTCAGAGAGCAGGGTTCAGAGGTACATACGACTCAGGGTGCAGGGGTCAGAGGTACATAAGACTCAGAGTGCAGGGGTCAGAGGTACATAAGACTCAGAAAGCAGGGTTCAGAGGTATATAAGACTCAGGGTGCAGGGATCAGAGGTACGCAAGACTCAGAGAGCAGGGGTCAGAAATACATAAGACACAGAGTGCAGGGGTCAGGAGTACATAATACACACAGTGCAGGGGTCAGGAGTACATAATACACACAGTGCAGGGGTCAGAGGTGCATAAGACACAGAGCGCAGGGGTCAGAAGTACATAAGACACAGAGTGCAGGGGTCAGGAGTACATAAGACACAGACTGCAGGGGTCAGAAGTACATAAGACACAGAGTGCAGGGGTCAAAAGTACATAAGACACAGAGAGCAGGGGTCAGAATTACATAAGACACAGAGTGCAGGGGTCAGGAGTACATAAGACACAGAGTGCAGGGGTCAAAAGTACATAAGACACAGAGAGCAGGGGTCAGAATTACATAAGACACAGAGCGCAGGGGTCAGAAGTACATAAGACACAGAGTGCAGGGGTCAGGAGTACATAAGACACAGAGTGCAGGGGTCAGGAGTACATAAGACACAGAGTGCAGGGGTCAAAAGTACATAAGACACAGAGAGCAGGGGTCAGAATTACATAAGACACAGAGGGCAGGGGTCAGAAGTACATAAGACACAGAGTGCAGAGGTCAGAAGTACATAAGACACAGAGTGCAGGGGTCAGAGGTACATAAGACTCGGAGTGCAGGGGTCAGAGGTACATAAGACTCAGAGAGTAGGCATCAGAGGTACATAAGACTCAGGGTGCAGGGATCAGAGGTACATAAGACTCAGAGAGTGGGGTTCAGAGGTACATAAGACTCAGGGTGCAAGGGTCAGAGGTCCATAAGACTCAGAGTGCAGGGGTCAGAGGTAAAAAAAACTCAGAGAGCAGGGTTCAGAGGTACATACGACTCAGGGTGCAGGGGTCAGAGGTACATAAGACTCAGAGAGTAGGGTTCAGAGGTACATAAGACTCAGAGTGCAGGGGTCAGAGGTACATAAGACTCAGAAAGCAGGGTTCAGAGGTATATAAGACTCAGGGTGCAGGGATCAGAGGTACGCAAGACTCAGAGAGCAGGGGTCAGAAATACATAAGACACAGAGTGCAGGGGTCAGGAGTACATAATACACACAGTGCAGGGGTCAGGAGTACATAATACACACAGTGCAGGGGTCAGAGGTGCATAAGACACAGAGCGCAGGGGTCAGAAGTACATAAGACACAGAGTGCAGGGGTCAGGAGTACATAAGACACAGACTGCAGGGGTCAGAAGTACATAAGACACAGAGTGCAGGGGTCAAAAGTACATAAGACACAGAGAGCAGGGGTCAGAATTACATAAGACACAGAGTGCAGGGGTCAGGAGTACATAAGACACAGAGTGCAGGGGTCAAAAGTACATAAGACACAGAGAGCAGGGGTCAGAATTACATAAGACACAGAGCGCAGGGGTCAGAAGTACATAAGACACAGAGTGCAGGGGTCAGGAGTACATAAGACACAGAGTGCAGGGGTCAGGAGTACATAAGACACAGAGTGCAGGGGTCAAAAGTACATAAGACACAGAGAGCAGGGGTCAGAATTACATAAGACACAGAGGGCAGGGGTCAGAAGTACATAAGACACAGAGTGCAGAGGTCAGAAGTACATAAGACACAGAGTGCAGGGGTCAGAAGTACATAAGACACAGAGTGCAGAGGTCAGAATTACATAAGACACAGAGTGTAGGGGGTCAGAAGTACATAAGACACAGTGTGCAGGGGTCAGAAGTACATAAGACACAGAGAGCAGGGGTATGAATTACATAAGACACAGAGCGCAGGGGTCAGAAGTACATAAGACACAGAGTGTAGGGGGTCAGAAGTACATAAGACACAGAGTGTAGGGGGTCAGAAGTACATAAGACACAGAGTGCAGGGGTCAGAAGTACATAAGACACAGAGTGCAGGGGTCAGAAGTACATAAGACACAGAGTGCAGGGGTCAGAAGTACATAAGACACAGAGTGTAGGGGGTCAGAAGTACATAAGACACAGAGTGCAGGGGTCAGGAGTACATAAGACACAGAGTGCAGGGGTCATAAGTACATAAGACACAGAGTGTAGGGGGTCAGAAGTACATAAGACACAGAGTGCAGGGGTCAGAAGTACATAAGACACAGAGTGCAGGGGTCAGAAGTACATAAGACACAGAGTGCAGGGGTCAGAAGTACATAAGACACAGAGTGTAGGGGGTCAGAAGTACATAAGACACAGAGTGCAGGGGTCAGGAGTACATAAGACACAGAGTGCAGGGGTCATAAGTACATAAGACACAGAGTGTAGGGGGTCAGAAGTACATAAGACACAGAGTGCAGGGGTCAGAAGTACATAAGACACAGAGTGTAGGGGTCAGAAGTACATAAGACACAGAGTGTAGGGGGTCAGAAGTACATAAGACACAGAGTGCAGGGGTCAGGAGTACATAAGACACAGAGTGCAGGGGTCAGAAGTACATAAGACACAGAGTGCAGGGGTCAGAAGTACATAAGACACAGAGTGTAGGGGGTCAGAAGTACATAAGACACAGAGTGCAGGGGTCAGGAGTACATAAGACACAGAGTGCAGGGGTCAGAAGTACATAAGACACAGAGTGTAGGGGGTCAGAAGTACATAAGACACAGAGTGCAGGGGTCAGAAGTACATAAGACACAGAGTGTAGGGGGTCAGAAGTACATAAGACACAGAGTGCAGGGGTCAGAATTACATAAGACACAGAGTGTAGGGGGTCAGAAGTACATAAGACACAGAGTGCAGGGGTCAGAATTACATAAGACACAGAGTGCAGGGGTCAGAAGTACATAAGACACAGAGTGCAGGGGTCAGAAGTACATAAGACACGGAGTGCAGGGGTCAGAATTACATAAGACACAGAGTGTAGGGGTCAGCAGTACATAAGACACAGAGTGCAGGGGTCAGAAGTACATAAGACACAGAGTGCAGGGGTCAGAAGTACATAAGACACAGAGTGCAGGGGTCAGAAGTACATAGCACACAGAGTGCAGACAGACTGTATTTCCATAGGTAACGCCCACATGTGACGCTGACCCCCCATGATTGAAAGAACTGAAATCCAGTCAGTAAAATGGGCAGACCAGGGACAGTTTGCTCTCTCTCCTTGTGAAGAGGGACTGGTCTTGTCTCTGCCCCTTCCTGTCATTTGTTGTAGTGGGTGGAGCCTGCTGTGCCCCACCAACAACTCTGCTCTCTCTCCTTGTGCAGGGGGACCGGTCTTGTCTCCACCCACTCCTGTGGTTTTCAGTGGTGGGTGGGGCATGCTGGGTCACTCCCACAGCTCTACTCTCTGCACCGGCTATGCACAGCACAGTGATGATGTCACTGCTACTTTTACCGGGTAATATCTGGGCTTCTAAAGACATTTGGTGCACACAGTGTTTTTTTTTTTTATTCTGTTGTGGCCATTGAGGAGTAGATGTAAAGTAAAATATCTGTCCCCGGAGTTCAGCTTTAAGTCGGTCACACATCCCACCCTGAGAGGTAGGTTGGCGGTTTGGCACAGGGTGGCATCACCGAGCCGATGTGGGAAGATGGCGCCCACAATGAGTCATATTTTAGTGGTCGGTCGCTGTCAGCGACTCCACACAGCTCATTACAGAAGGGTTAATCAGTAGAGAGACTTCTTCCCTCTCCCTGTTTACTCAGATAAGCCAATTAGGGATCAAAGGCTCTCTGATTAATGTGGCCCCTCAGTGGTGGTGGATGAGGAGCGCAGAGCACTGGGCCGGTACACTGGAGGTTTTATGTTCCAGACAAAGGGCGTGAGAACCTGCGAGTATCTTGTCCCATTAATGCATGACAGAGCCGGGGCTCCCAGAGGCCTCTTCTGCTCCATAAACTGGGACAATCTCATCCTGTAATCCACAGGTCCGTTCCACTCCGTCTGAGCACTAAAACTGTCACTGTATCCTCATAAACATGAAGGCCTGGCTTTGTATTTCCACCATGGTGGTAGTGGAGGATTGGACTGTGTTAGCTATTGATTCATGCGAAAAGTTTGGAGTTTACGTGACGCCATTTATTGGCTAACGCTGTAAATGATTAAGCATGCAAGCCTTCGTGATGCCTCAGGATATACGCACATGACTGTATTTAAAAACAGCAACTGGGATGCAGGCGGCAACTTTCCTTCTAGTGTCCTTTGTCGCCAGTATTACGGTCCAGCATCATCCATTGTTAGTATGCAGGTGGCTATGGCCACCCAGCATTGCAAGGACAAAGCAGATATTGCTGACTAGCATCCTCAGTTGCTAGGATGTAGGCCGTTGTTGTCCTCTAACACCATATAAAAATATGGCAGTTAGGATTCATGCGGCTATTGCTACATAGGGTCCTCAATTGCTATAACACAAGCAGCTATTGCCATGTGGCCTCCTCAGTTGCGGCTGCTCCATTGCTAGGACACAGACAGCTATTGCCAACTAGCAACCTCAGTTCCTAGGATGTAGGTGGTTGTTGTCCTCTAACACCATTTACAAATATGGCAGTTAGGATGCATGCAGTTATTGCCATGTGGCCTCCTCATTTGCAACTGTTGCAACCTAACATCCTCCAATTCTAGGACACAGACAGCCATTGCCACCTAGAAACCTCAGTTGCTAGAATGCAGGCGGTTGTTGTCCTCTAACACCATATAAAAATATGGCAGTTAGGATGCATGTGGCTATTGCTACATAATGTCCACAGTTGCTAGGATATAAGCAGCTATTGTCATATGGCCTCCTCAGCTGCAGCTCCTTCATTGCTAGGACACTGACGGGTATTGCCTCCTAGCATCTTCTGTTGCTAGGATGCAGGCGGCTATTGCTACATAGTGTCCTCAATTGGTAGGACACAAGCAGCTACTGCCATGTGGCCTCCTCAGTTGTGGCTGCTCCATTGCTAGGACACAGACAGCTATTGCCATCTAGCAACTTCAGTTGCTAGGATGTAGGCGGTTGTTGTCCTCTAACACCATATAAAAATATGGCAGTTAGGATGCATGTGGCTATTGCTTCATAGTGTCCTCAATTTCTAGGGCACAAGCAGCTATTGCCATGTGATCCCCTGAGCTGCAGCTCCTCCATTGCTAGGACACTGATGGGTATTGCCTCCCAGTATCCTCAGTTGCTAGGATGCAAGCAGTTGTCCTCTAACATCATATAAATATACTGCAGTTAGGATGCATGAAGTTATTGCCATGTGGCCTCCTTATTTGCAGCTATTGCAACCTAATGTCCTCCATTGCTAAGACACAGACAGCTATTGCCACCTGGCAAGCTCAGTTGCCAGGATGCAGGCAGTTGTTGTCCTCTAACACCATAAAAAAAAATATGGCAGTTAGGATGCATGTGGCTATTGCTACATAGTGTCCACAGTTGCTAGGACATAAGCAGCTATTGCCATATGGCCTCCTCAGCTGCAGCTCCTTCATTGCTAGGACACTGACGTGTATTGCCTCCTAGCATCTTCTGTTGCTAGGATGCAGGCAGTTGTTGATCTCTAACACCATCTAAAAATATGGCAGTTAGGATGTGTGCAGCTATTTGTACATAGTGTCCACAATTGCTAGGACACAAGCAGCTATTACCATGTGGCCTCAGCTGCAGCTCCTCCATTGCTAGGACACTGACAGGTGTTGCCTCTTAGCATCTTCTGTTGCTAGGATGCAGGCAGCTATTGCTACATAGTGTCCTCAATTGATAGGACACAAGCAGCTACTGCCATGTGGCCTCCTCAGTTGCAGCTGCTCCATTGCTAGGACACCGACAGCTATTGCCATCTAGCAACTTCAGTTGCTAGGATGTAGGCGGCTGTTGTCCTATAACACCATCTAAAAATATGGCAGTTATGAAGCATGTGGCTATTGCTACATAGTGTCCTCAATTGCTAGGACACAAGCAGCTATTGCCATGTGGCCTCCTCAAATGCGGCTGCTCCATTGCTAGGACACAGACAGCTATTGCCAACTAGCAACCTCGGTTCCTAGGACGTAGGTGGTTGTCGTCCTCTAACACCATTTACAAATATGGCAGTTAGGATGCATGCAGTTATTGCCATGTGGCCTCCTCATTTGCAGCTATTGCAACCTAACATCCTCCAATTCTAGGACACAGAAAGCCATTGCCACCTAGAAACCTCAGTTGCTAGAATGCAGGCGGTTGTTGTGCTCTAACACCATATAAAAATATGGCAGTTAGGATGCATGTGGCTATTGCTTCATAGTGTCCTCAATTTCTAGGGCACAAGCAGCTATTGCCATGTGATCCCCTGAGCTGCAGCTCCTCCATTGCTAGGACACTGATGGGTATTGCCTCCTAGTATCCTCAGTTGCTAGGATGCAAGCAGTTGTCCTCTAACATCATATAAAAATACTGCAGTTAGGATGCATGCAGTCATTGCCATGTGGCCTCCTCATTTGCAGCTATTGCAACTTAATGTCCTCCATTGCTAAGACACAGACAGCTATTGCCACCTGGCAAGCTCAGTTGCTAGGATGCAGGCAGTTGTTGTCCTCTAACACCATCTAAAAAAATATGGCAGTTAGGATGCATGTGGCTATTGCTACATAGTGTCCACAGTTGCTAGGATATAAGCAGCTATTGCCATATGGCCTCCTCAGCTGCAGCTTCTTCATTGCTAGGACACTGACGTGTATTGCCTCCTAGCATCTTCTGTTGCTAGGATGCAGGCGGTTGTTGACCATTAACACCATCTAAAAATATGGCAGATAGGATGTGTGCAGCTATTTGTACATAGTGTCCACAATTGCTAGGACACAAGCAGCTATTGCCATGTGGCCTCAGCTGGATCTCCTCCATTGCTAGGACACTGACGGGTATTGCCTCCTAGCATCTTCTGTTGCTAGGATGCAGGTGGTTGTTGTCCTTTAACATCATATAAAAATATGGCAGTTAGGATGCATGCGGCTATTGCTACATAGTGTCTTCCGTTGCTAGCAGACAGGCAGCTATTGTCACCCAGTATTCTCAGTTGCTAGAAAACAGGTGGATATTGGCACCTAGCATCCTAAGTTGCTAAGACTCGGGCAGCTATGGCCATATAACACCCTCCGTTACTGGGACGCAGACTTCTGCTGCAGCATAGCATCATCATTTGAAGGCAAAAAAATTAGTTTAGACACCAAAGTTTCCGACGTTTCAGACGCAAAACGCAGTACCCGCGTTTAGCCGCGTTTTAGTTTAGAAGCGTTTTTAAAGTTCACCTAGTTAAAATGATAGCAAATAGTGAAAAAAAGACCATTTATATACCCATAATGAGCCCATGATCCAATCCAATACACCACTAGCATTGCTGTAAGCCAAAGTATTTTTGGAATTTGACCTATTTGTAGTTAGATTTCAACCAGATGACCCCACCACCATTGAGCTTCACCCCTGACTTGATCAAACATAGTTGCATGAAATTTAATATCAGGCTTTTTTAATTGCATTTTTACCTCATGTTAAATTCTAGGTAGCTTCGACAATGATTAGGGTTAGGGTTTTTCCCCTTGAAGAACAAGTTACAAGAACAAGTTTAGGGTTATGGTTTCCGGTTAGGGTTAGGGTTTCCGGTTAGGGTTAGGGTTTTCCATTAGGGTTAGGGGGTTATGGTTAGGGTTTTTCCCCTTGAAGAACAAGTTACAAGAACAAGAACATGTTTAGGGTTATGGTAAGGGTTATGGTTTTCGGTTAGGGTTAGGGTTTCCGGTTAGGGTTAGGGGTTAGGGTTAGGATTAGGGTTTCCCATTAGGGTTAGGGGGTTATGGTTAGGGTTAGGGTTTTCCCCTTGAAGAACAAGTTACAAGAACAAGAACAAGTTTAGGGTTATGGTAAGGGTTATGGTTTTCGGTTAGGGTTTCCGGTTAGGGTTACGGTTTCCCATTAGGGTTATGGGGTTATGGTTAGGGTTTTTCCCCTTGAAGAAAAAGTTACAAGGACAAGAACATGTTTAGGGTTATGGTTTCCCGTTAGGGTTAGGGTTAGGGTTTGCGGTTAGGGTTAGGATCAGGGTTAGGGTTAGGGGGTTATGGTTAGGGTTAGGGTTTTTCCCCTTGAAGAACAAGTTACAAGAACAAGAACATGTTTACGGTTATGGTAAGAGTTATGGTTTCCTGTTAGGGTTAGGGGTTAGGGGTTAGGGTTAGGATTAAGGTTTCCCATTAGGGTTAGGGGGTTATGGTTAGGGTTTTCCCCTTGAACAACAAGTTACAAAACAAGAACAAGTTTAGGGTTATGGTAAGGGTTATGGTTTTCCGTTAGGGTTAAGGTTTCTGGTTAGGGTTACGTTTTCCCATTAGGGTTAGGGGGTTATGGTTAGGGTTTTTCCCCTTGAAGAAAAAGTTACAAGAACAAGAACATGTTTAGGGTTATGGTTTCCCCTTAGGGTTAGGGGTTAGGGTTAGGATCAGGGTTTCCCATTAGGGTTAGAAGGTTATGGTTAGGGTTTTCCCCTTGAAGAACAAGTTAGGGTTAGGGTTTCCGGAGGCTATGGGAGGGTCCTATGATGTTATCTTAAATAAACGCTCCTAGACGCAAACGCTGCAAAACAGCGCTAATCGTGGCATGCAAGCGTGGCAAAATGGGCATTTTTAAATGCTGGTTTCAAGCTGTCAATACAATGCTACTATTTAAGTACATTTTGTCATGTTGCAACCAAAAACTTACATTAAATGTGTTTTATTGGGATTTTATGTTATAGACCAACACAAAGTGGCACATAATTGTGAAGTGGAAGGTTAATTTTTTTTTACAAATAAATATGTGAAAAGTGTGGGGGGGGGGGCATTTGTATTCAGCCCCCTTTACTCTGATACCTCTAACTAAAATCTAGTGGAACCAATTGCCTTCAGAAGTCACCTAATTAGTAAATAGAATCCACCTGTGTGTAATTTAATCTCAGTATAAATACAGCTGTTCTGTGAAGCCCTCAGAGGTTTGTTAGAGAACCTTAGTGAACAAACCGCATCATGAAGGCCAAAGGAACACACCAGACAGTCAGGGATAAAGTTGTGGAGAAGTGTAAAGCAGGGTTAGGTTATAAAAAAATATCCCAAGCTTTGAACATCTCACGGAGCTCTGTTTAATCCATCATCGGAAAATGGAAAGAGTATGGGCACAACTGCAAACCTACCAAGACATGGCCGTCCACCTAAACTGAACTGCCGGGCAAGGAGAGCATTCATCAGAGAAGCAGCCAAGAGGTCCATGGTAACTTTAGAGAAGCTGCAGAGATCCACAGCTCAGGTGGGAGAATCTGTCCACAGGACAACTATTAGTCGTGTTCTCCACAAATCTGCCCTTTATGGAGGAGTGGCAAGAAGAAAGACATTGTTGGAAGAAAGTCATAAGAAGTCCCGTTTGAATTTTGGGAGAAGCCATGTGGGGGACACAGCAAACATGTGGAAGAAGGTTCTCTGGTCAGAAGAGACCAAAATTGTACTTTTTGCCCTAAAAGCAAAACGCTATGTGTGAAGGAAAACTAACACTGCACATCACCCTGAACACACCATCCCCACCGTGAAACATGGTGGTGGCAGCATCATGTGGTGGGGATGCTTTTCTTCAGCAGGGATAGGGAAGCTGGACAGAGTTGATGGCAAGATGGATGGAGCAAAATACAGGGCAATCTTAGAAGAAAACCTGTTATGCCGCGTACACACGACCGGATTTTCCATCAGAATAGACTCAGACGGTCTTTCCGACAGAGTTCCGTTGAAACGGACTTGCCTATACACGATCACACCAAAGTCCGATCGTTTAGAACGTGATGACGTACGACGGGACTAGAAAAAGAAGTTCAATAGCCAGTAGCTGTCGAAATATTTATTTATTTTATTTTTTTTATTTATTTCAGGTACTTATATAGCGCAGTCAATTTACGCAGCGCTTTACATATACATTGTACATTCACATCAGTCCCCACCCTCAAGGAGCTTACAATCTAAGGTCCCTAACTCACATTCATACATACTAGGGACAATTTAGACAGGATCCAATTAACCTACCAGCATGTCTTTGGAGTGTGGGAGGAAACCGGAGTACCCGGAGGAAACCCACACAGACACAGGGAGAACATGCAAACTCCAGGCAGGTAGTGTCCTGGTTGGGATTCGAACCAGTGACCCTTCTTACTGCTAGGCGAGAGTGCTACCCACTACACCACTGTGCCGCCCTAATAGAAATAGCATACAGGCGAGCGGTTTTCCCGATAGGAACTGATTCCATTGGAAAGATTTGAAACATGTTCTATTTCCAGGTCCGTCAGAATTTTAGAAAGAAAAAGTCAGATGAAGCCCACACACGATCGAAATGTCCTGATAGAATGGTTCCCTCAGACCTTTTCTGCCGGAAAGTGTACGCGGCATTAGAGTCTGCAAAAGACTTGAGACTGGGGCGGAGGTTCACCTTCCAGCAGAACAACGACCCGAAACATACAGCCAGAGCTATAATGGAATGGTTTAGATCAAAGCATATGCATGTGTTAGAATGGCCCAGTCACAGTCCAGACCTAAATCCAATTGAGAATCTGTGGCAAGACTTGAAAATTGCTGATCACAGACGCTCTCCATCCAATCTGACAGAGCTTGAGATATTTTACAAAGAAGAATGGGCCAAAATGTCCTCTCTAGATGTGCAAAGCTGGTAAAGACATTCCCAAAAAGACTTGCAGCTGTAATTGCAGTGAAAGGCGGTTCTACAAAGTGTTGACTCCGGGGGGCGCCATACAAATGTACCCCCCACTCTTTTCACATATTTATTTGTAAAAAAATTTTGAAAACCATTTATCATTTTCCTTCCACTTCACAATTATGTGCCACTTTGTGTTGGTCTATCACATAAAATCCCAATAAAATACATTTACACTTTTGTTTGTAATGTGACAAAATGTGGAAAATATCAAGGGGTATGAATACTTTTTTAAGGCACTGTATATCCTTTATAATAATAATATTCAGTGGCCGGGCAGGAAGAGGCAACTGAGGCTCTGAATATTGAATATGGAAAAGAAATAGGAGGAGATACAAAGTCTCCATTACCAGTTCATTAATAGGAAATGATCTGCATTGGATAGTCCAACCTTTAGACTGGATTCACACCTATGCATCAATGGAAGCTCATCAAAACGCACGTTGTGGGCATTAATTTGAGTTGTTGCGCATTTTCAATATGCGCTTTCATGCATTGAATGTCAACAAGCATCATAACACACCTCAATATCTGTTGAAGTACGTCAGTCATGGTGCATTTACATTATATTGTCAAAAGCATTGGGACGCCTGCCTTTACACGCACATGAACTTTAATGGCATCCCAGTCTTAGTCTGTAGGGTTCAATATTGAGTTGGCCCGCCCTTTGCAGCTATAACAGCTTCAACTCTTCTGGGAAGGCCGTCCACAAGGTTTAGGAGTGTGTCTATGGGAATGTTTGACCATTCTTCCAGAAGCAAATTTGTGAGGTCAGGCACTGATGTTGGATGAGATGTCCTGGCTCACAGTCTCCGCTCTAATTCATCCCAAAGGTGTTCTATCAGGTTGAAGTCAGGACTCTGTGGAGGCCACTCAAGTTCCTCCACCCCATATTTGCTCATCCATGTCTTTATGGACCTTGCTTTGTACACTGGTGCGCAGTCACGTTGGAACAGGAAGGGGCCATCCCCAAACCGTTCCCACAAAGTTGGGAGCATGAAATTGTCCAAAATGTCTTGGTATGCCGAAGCCTTAAGAGATCCCTTCACTGGAACTTCATGTCTTTATGGACCTTGCTTTGTGCACTGGTCCAAATCATTTGGTGGAGGGGGGGATTATGGTGTGGGGTTGTTTTTCAGGGGTTGGGCTTGGCCCCTTAGTTCCAGTGAAAGGAACTCTTAAGGCGTCGGCATTCCAAGACATTTTGGACAATTTCATGCTCCCAACTTTGTGGGAACAGTTTGGGGATGGCCCCTTCCAGTTTCAACATGACTGCTCACCAGTGCACAAAGCAAGGTCCATAAAGACATGGATGAGCGAGTTTGGGGTGGAGGAACTTGACTGGTCCTGACCTCAACCTGATAGAACACCTTTGGGATGAATTAGAGAGGAGACTGAGAGCCAGGCCTTCTCATCCAACATCAGTGCCTGACCTCACAAATGCTCTTCTGGAAGAATGGTCAAACATTCACATAGACACACTCCTAAACCCTGTGGACAGCCTTCCCAGAAGAGTTGAAGCTGTTATAGCTGCAAAGGGTGGGCCAACTCAATATTGAACCCTACGGACTAAGACTGGGATGCCAATAAAGTTGATGTGCGTGTAAAGGCAGGTGTCCTAATACTTTTGGTAATATAGTAAATTTGCACTATGAGGCTATCATGAAGCATGTTGGCATACGTATTAATGCATGCATTTTGATGTCTTTCTGTTCATTGCATTAGAAAATGTATCAAGCAAAAATGCAAAGATGTGAATGCAAATGTAAATTTTTGTTTTTTGTTGCGCACATTGCATTTGCGTGTGCTGGGGGGAGGGGAAAAATCCGCTTTTTAATTGAAGCGAGAAGCGTGCCGCGAGCCGTTTGTGTCACCAGGACAACCCCCTATGGAGGCTCCACTACTACAGGCCCAAAACTTTACAAACACCTTCTTCTTTCTAAAGATCCGTTCAAAAAGCAGATGCAGATAATCAACTAAATCGCGCTGAGGATTTATTGATGGGTTTTGTATTTTTTTTTTCACAAATCTTTTTTTTTTTTTTGACAGGTTGGGTGATAAAATCTGTTGTCTCTTAAAAACGCGACACAAAGTCCGAGATCAACAAATCAGTGAGTTGTCGTCTTCAGCGAGAAGAAGATGCGTCACTCGCTTCTTCTCAAAGTACCAATCTCCGATAATTAAAAAATAAACCGTTATTATGTGCGGGGGTTCAAGAGGCTTTCTGTGTCATCGTAATTCATACGCCAGTCAGAGCCGCCATTGAGACAAGCTCGAGCAATCACAACATCCAACTCACAACCAAATTCGTGTTAATCTGTGAATAGACATGACTGAAATTCCCACGATTCCTATTGATTCACAAGCCTTTGTTCTTAAACACTGTACCATTTAAAGTTGTTTCATTTTAGTCATTCTTTAATTACTTTTTTTATTTTTACTTTATTATTTAATTTATTTTATTATTTTATATTTATTTTATAATGTCATTTTCTTTTTATTTTAGCTTAGTTATTGTATTTATTTTATCTTATTACATTTATTTATTTTTTATTATGTTATATCATTTTATTTTCAGTTTAGTTATTTTCTTTACTGTATTTATTTATTATGTTATTTTATGATTCTATGTTTATTTTATTTTATTATATATGTTATGTTATTTCATCTTTATTACAGTTTAGGTATTTAATTTAATTTATTTATGTGATTATATTAATACATACATTTTTTTTTTAATTATATCATGTTATTTTGTTTTGTTTTATTTTAGTTTAGTTTTTTATTTACTTTATTTTCAATATTTGTTTCATTGTATTTATTTTATTATGTTAGTTTATTTTATTTTTTGCATAGTTATTGTATTTCTTTTATTACATATTATTATTTAATGTATGTTTTTATTCATTCATTCATTTATTTTCATTTATTTTTTTTGTGATTTTTGTTTAGTTTTTTAATTATTTTTATCATGTATTTATTTTATTATGTAAGTTTATTTTATTTTTTGCATAGTTATTGTATTTCTTTTATTACATATTATTATTTAATGTATTTTTTTTATTCATTCATTCATTCATTCATTTATTTTCATTTATTTTTTTGTGATTTTTGTTTTGTTTTTTTATTATTTTTATCATGTATTTATTTTATTATGTAAGTTTATTTTATTTTTTGCATAGTTATTGTATTTCTTTTATTACATATTATTATGTAATGTATTTATTTATTCATTCATTCATTTATTTTCATTTATTTTATTTTGATTTTTGTTTCGTTTTTTTTTTATTATTCTGTTGTAGAACGGCAGCTTACTGTATATTTTTGTGTCACATCCAGTGATAAGCTAAGCAATAAAACAATGGTGGACTTTTAAGGCACTTTGAGAAAATATTACAAAATATTAATACCAATGCAATTTATTAAATTTCAACATTAAAAACAGTAGTAATATAACAAATATTATACAGAATGCATAACAGACATTTTACATGTATGTACACAGTTTCAGAAGTATACTTGCACCCGACACGTTTCGGAGTAAATCTACCTCCTTCTTCAGGGGTGGATGTAAGTTTCCTACTGTTTTTAATGTTGAAATTTAATAAATTACATTGGTATTAATAGTTTTTTTATATTATTAATTAATGTATCTATTTATTCATTCATTCGTTCATTCATTCATTCATTCATTTATTTTCATTTATTTTATTTTGATTTTTGTTTAGTTATGTTCTCATATTTGTTTTTATTATGTTATTTTTTTTTTTGCATAGTTATTGTATTTCTTTTGTTAATTAAATTGTATTTATTAATTCATTCATTTATTTTATTTTGATTTTTGTTTAGTTTTGTTCTTATATTTGTTTTTATTATGTTATTTACATTTTCTGCTTAGTTATTGTCTTTCTTTTATTATAAATTATTAATTCATGTATTTTTATTTATTTATTTATTTATTTATTTATTTATTTATTTATTTTTGCTTTGATTTTTGTTTAGTTATTTTCTTTTAATCTTCTTTTTTATTATTATGTTTGTTTTATTTTTATTTTATTTTTTTTTTTGTTTAGTTATTTTATTTATTTTATTATATATTATATATATTTTATTATATATTAATAATTCATGTATTTATGAATTTATTTGTTCATTTATTTATTTAATTTGAATTACTTTTTTCTTTTTTTTTTTTGGTAATTTAAAAAAATATATATCTCTTCTGATCATGGCAAAAACAGAAAGCCATAAGGAACATGCCCCTTGCATTGTGCTGTTGAACTTTTTTTTTCTTCTGGATGGAGTGGGGAAGGGTTAGAACCTCAGTCAGGTTTTTATAGGTGTGCACCCCAAATGTTTTTAAAAAAGATGGTGTCAGTAGGGCAGTGGCCGCTGTCAGTAGTTTGTAATTATTTTATTATTTTTTACAATTTTTTTAGGAGCCCCGTTGGGGGGGCTTTGGTGAAATATCAGCAGGGGGAATCTGTGCCGATGATCAACACATCAATATGGCCACCCTGGGGCGCTCTGTACACAGATGGTATACAGAACGTCCCCCCAGAAATGTTTTTTCCTGTTTGTGTGATTGGCTCACTGATTTCCCCAGAAGTCTGCACTAAGATACAAGTCAGATTTTGGGCATCCCCTGCAACACAAATGTCAATTTTGGTGAGCTACGCCCAAAGGGGAAATCACTTCTAAAGGGATGCAGACCCTGCCACTTTCCTCATTAGAGCCCTTCAGGTGCAGCAGCTGATGGATAATGATAAAGTCACTCCCATTCACAGTCACTTTGCACATGGACACAGAGAAACAAACAGCTATTTCTTCAGAATAACAAAAGGGAGGAATCTGCAACAAAGTTTGTTACAATCCCTACAATGTACAGAGATCACCCGGGGGGGGGGGGGTTATTCAGGTATAAGGGGTGGGCAGGATGGGTGGCTGCCTTGGGCACTGTGGTATGATGTGAGGTGGGGGGGGGGACCATGAGGAGATGGGAATTTGGGCGGCAGCAGGGGTGAGAATTATTCCGGGAGGGGAGTGCTAGGAAAGGTGATTTGGTGGATTTCTGTTGGGAGGGGAAATGAGGGAAAAGGATTTGTGCTAGGATGGGGATTTGGGGTGTTTGTGCTAGAAGAGGGGATTGGTGCTCAGAGGGGACATTTTATTTGGGGGGTGGGGGAATTTGTGCTAGTGTTAGGAGGGGGGATTTGGGGTCTTTGTGCTAGAAGAGGTGATATGGAGGGGTGGGGATTGGTGCTGGGAAGGGACTTTTTTTTTGAGGGGGGGTGTTTGTGCTAGGAGGGGAAATGGGGGGGATTTGTGCTAGGAGGGGGGATTCTTGGTGTTTGTGCTAGAAGAGGTGATATGGGGTGGGATTGATGCTAAGAGGGGAATTTTTTAGGGAGGGAGGGGGATTTGTGTTAGTAGGGATGATCATGGTATATTTGTGCTAGGAGGGGAAATGGGGGGGTAAAGGTTTGTGCTAGGTAGGAGGATTGGGTGGGATTTATTCTAGAAGGGTAATTTGTTGTGTTTGTACTAGAAGAGGCGATGTGGGAGATAATTGGTGCTAGGAGGAGAATTTTTTTTTTGGTGGGGAAGGATTTGTGCTAGGAGGGGAAATGGAGGAGGGGATTAGTGTTAGGAGGGGTGATATGGAGTGAGAGGAGAGGATGTGTATTCAGAGTAGACATTTGAGGGGTAAAGGAATTGTGCTAGGAGGAGTGATTTTTTGGAGGGGGGATTCCTGCTAGTAGGGATGACTGGGGCATATTTGTGCTGGGAGGGGAAATGTGGGAGGGAAATTGTGCTAGGAGAGGAAATAGGGGGGAGGATATGTGCCGGGAGGGGGGAAATTTGAGTGGTAGAGGAACTGTGCTAGGAGGAGTGATTTTTTTTGTGGGGGGGGGATTTGTGGTAGTAGGGATGATCGGAACATATTTGTGCTGGCAGCGGAAATGGGGGAGGGGAGGATTGGTGCTGGGAGGGGGGGTGTAGAGTGAGAGGACAGGATCGGTACTTGGAGGGGAAATTTGAGTGATAGAGGAATTGTGCTAGGAGGAGTGATTTTTTTTTTTTGGGGTGGGGGGATTTGTGCTAGAAGGGTAAATGGGGGAGGATATGTGCTGGGAGGGGGATGTGGAGTGAGAGGAGAGGATCAGTACTCGGAAGGGAAATTTGGGGGGTAGAGGAATTGTGCTAGGAGGAGTGTTTTTTTTGGGGGGGGGATTTGTGCAAGTAGGGATGATCGGAACATATTTGTGCTGGGAGGGGAAATAGGGGAGGGGAGGATATGTGCTGGGAGGGGGGATGTGGAGTGAGAGGAGAGGATCGGTACTGGGAGGGGAAATTTGAGGGGTAAAGTAATTGTGCTAGGAGGAGTGATTTTTTTTTGGGGGGGGGGGGGATTTGTGCTAGTAGGGATGACCGGGGGCATATTTGTGCTGGGAGGGGAAATGTGGGAGGGAAATTGTGCTAGGAGGGGAAATAGGGGGGAGGATATGTGCTGGGAGGGGGGATGTGGAGTGAGAGGAGAGGATCGGTACTCGGAGGGGAAATTTGAGGGGTAAAGAAATTGTTCTAGGAGGAGTGATTTTTTTTTTGGGGTGGGGGGATTTGTGGTAGTAGGGATGATCGGAACATATTTGTGCTGGCAGGGGAAATGGGGGAGGGGAGGATTGGTGCTGGGAGGGGGGGATTTGTGCTGGGAGGGAGGATGTAGAGTGAGAGGAGAGGATCGGTACTCGGAGGGGAAATTTGAAGGGTAAAGGAATTGTGCTAGGAGGAGCGATTTTTTTTTGGGGGGGGGGGGGGGGATTTGTGTTAATAGGGACGATCTGGGAATATTTGTGCTGGGAGGGGAAATGCAGGAGGGGATTTGTGCTAGGAGGCGAAATGGGGGGATTTGTGCTGGGAGGGGGGGATTGGTGCTGGGAGGGGGGATGTAGAGTGAGAGGAGAGGATCGGTACTCGGAGGGGAAATTTGAGGGGTAAAGGAATTGTGCTAGGAGGAGCGATTTTTTTTTGGGGGGGGGGGGATTTGTGTTAATAGAGACGATCTGGGAATATTTGTGCTAGGAGGCGAAATGGGGGGATTTGTGCTGGGAGGGGAAATGGGGAGGGGAGGATTGGTGCTGGGAGGGGGGATGTAGAGTGAGAGGAGAGGATCGGTACTCGGAGGGGAAATTTGAGGGGTAGAGGACTTGTGCTAGGAGGAGTGATTTTTTTGGGGGGGAGGGGTTTATGCTTAGGGGGTAAGCATGCTGACACATAATGTTCATTTGGGGGGGTGCGATTTGGCATGTTGGCCCCGGGCTCTAGATGACCTTCGATGGGAAGACGGTACTTTACCTTTAAGATGATCTGAAAGAGATGAGAGGAAGGAAGGAGGCGTGGCTTCCTCAGGACAACTAAATATAGAAGGGGGGCGGGTCAGAGGAGGAAGTGGAAATCCCTGCGTTAGCTGGCGAAGCCTCCAGAGCGGTAAAATAAAACCGCTTGCACCGTACAGATCGCCTTGTGCTGGACAGACTTAAGAAAGGAAAAAATTTTTTAAGGTCGCCGTCCCTTTAATTTTCGGGAGGGGGTACCAATCTTGGGCTGGGGTGCGGCAGCCGATTGCGGTCGCCTTATTTTCTGAGAAAAGCCTTTCATGCCGTACCGCACACAGATTTATGGCGGTGTAATGACAGGCGGAGCCCGGCAAAGAGACGAAGGAATATTATTTGATCTTGCCGTCGCGGCGTTGAGCGCAATTCCTTTAAATCGGCGTGTTTGTGCGACCGCCACGGTGGCCGATATCAGAGAGCAACGCCGAAGGGTGGAGGAAGGCCGCCTGCGTGTCGTCTGAGCCGCACGTGGGACTGCGCGGCCCATGAAGGACGCCGCCAGTTTATTACACGCCAGGACAGGGAATTATGGGAAATATGTCAGGAGAGTTCAAGAGGTTTATCGTAGAGCAGTATGAGGCTTGTGACTACTCCGGCCACTCTCCTTAGTGAGGTTGGAAGATCGCTCCTCTTGTTCTGGTGACAACCTCACTATAAAGCTAAACATCAAAAAATGTATTTAAATACATTTTAATTTATTTATAAAAATTTTTTTCAGTAGACAAAATGGATATAAATCCACTTTGTGCACACCAAACCCAGATATTACCTTGTAAAAGTAGCAGTGACATCATCACTGTGCTGTACATACCCTGTGCAGAGGGCAAAGTTGTGGGAGGGGCCCAGTAGGCTCCACCCACCACGGAAAACTAGAGAAGGGGGCGGAGACAAGACCAGTCCCCCTGCACAAGACGAGAGAGCAGAGTTGTGGGAGGGGCCACGCAGGCTCCACCCAATACAGAGGACTACAAGAGGGGCGGAGACAAGACCAGTCCCCCTGCACAAGGAGAGGCAGCAGAGCTGTGGGAGGGGCCTCGTAGGCTCCACTCAATATAGAGGACTACAAGAGGGGCGGAGTAAAGACCTCCCTGCACAAGGAGAGAGAGCAGAGCTGTGGGAGGGATCTGGCAGGCTCCACCCACCACAAGAGGCGGATGGAGACAAGACCAGTCCCCCTGCACAAGGAGAGAGGGCAGCAGTGAGCGGTCTTTATTACAGGAAGTCTCACACTGGATTACTGCACAGATCTGGAAGAAATACAGACAGCACACTGAGATTCAATGGAGAAGTCAAATGACCAATTCAGAATTCCTTGGGGGGGGGGGGTCAGTCTTGAGCACCTAATGGAAATAATTAGATGGCGCTCTCAGTGTGTACAATGAATTGTGGGTGTACATGATAACATATGGCACAGTCTTTGTATCTGAATGATATTCTTTATTTGCTGTGCCACAAGCAAAAGCCTAACAGGGGTCAGGACTCAGGAGTGTGTAACACACAGAGTGCAGGGGTCAGGAGTGTGTAATGTACAGGGTGCAGGGGTCAGGAGTGTGTAATGTACAGGGTGCAGGGGTCAGGAGTGTGTAGCACACAGAGTGCAGGGGTCAGGAGTGTGTAACACACAGGGGGCAGGAGTGTGTAGCACACAGGGTGCAGGGGTCAGGAATGTGTAACACAGAGAGCACAGGGGTCAGGAGTGTGTAATGTTTAGAGCACAGGGGTCAGGAGTGTGGAACACACGGAGCTCAGGGGTCAGGAGTGTGTAACACAGAGAGTACAGGGGTCAGGATAATGTAATGTTTAAAGCAAAGGGATCAGGAGTGTGTAGCACACGGTTCGCAGGGGTCAGGAGTGTGTAACACAGAGAGTACAGGGGTCAGGAGTGTGTAACACACAGAGTGCAGGGGTCAGAAATGTGTAAGATACAGAGTGCAGAGGTCAGGAGTGTGTAATGCTCAGAGTGCAGGGGTCAAGAGTGTGTAACACAGAGCACAGGGGTCAGGACTGTGTAACACACAGAGCACCACTGTCAGGAGTATGTAATGCTCAGAATGCAGGGGTCAGGAGTGTGTAACACACAGAGCACAGGGGTCAGGAGTGTGTAAAGTACACGGTGCAGGGGTCATGAGTGTGTAATGTACAGGGTGCTGGGATCAAGCGTGTGTAACACAGAGAGCACGGGGGTCAGGACTGTGTAACACACAGAGCACAGGGGTCAGGACTGTGTAATGCTCAGAGCGCCGGGATCAGGAGTGTGTAATGCTCAAAGTGCACAGATCAGGAGTGTGTAACACAGAGTGCAGGGGTCAAGACTGCGTAACACAGAGTGCAGGGGTCAAGAGTGTGTAACACACAGAGTGCAGGGGTAAGGAGTCAGGAGTCCAATGCTTGGAGCACAGCGGTCAGGAGTGTGTCATGCTCAGAGTGCAGGGGTCAGGATTGTGTAATGCTCAGAGCACAGGGGTCAGGAGTGTCATGTTTAAAGTGCAGAGGTCAGAAGTGTGTAATGCTCAGAGTACAGGGGTCAGGAGTGTGTCATGCTCTGAGTGCAGGGATCAGGAGGGGGCAAGGCTCAGAGAGCAGAGGTCAGGAGTGTGTAACACACGGAGCACAGGGGTCCAGAGTGTGTAACACACAGTGTAGAGATCAGGAGTGTGTAATGGTCAGAGTGCAGGGGTGAGGAGTGGGCAAGGTTCAGAGTGCAGGTGTCCAGAGTGTGTAACATACTGAGTGCAGGGGTCAGGCGTGTGTAACACAGAGTGCACAGGGGTCAGGACTGTGCAACACACAAAGCACCGCTGTCAGGAGTATGTAATGCTCAGAATGCAGGGGTCAGAAGGGTTGGTGTCACCCAGTGCGATAAAACATGGTGTCACCCCTTCCACCAACTATAGTCGCCCCTCAGTACAGACCCCCCTCTGTCACTGCAGACCCTCCACTAAGTATAAACCACCTCCATCAGTATAGACCACCCCCTCAATACAGACCCACCTCCATTAGTACAGACCCCCCTTCCCTCAGCATAGATCTCCCCCTTCCTCAGTATAGACCCCTCCCCTCAGTACAGACCCCCCTACCTCTGTATAGACCCCCCTCCCTCAGTATAGACCCCTCCCCTCAGTACAGATACCCCCCCCCCCCAGTACAGACCCCCCTCCATCAGTACAGATCCCCTTCCCTCAGTATAGACCTCTCCCTCAGTACAGACCCCCTTCCCTCAGTATAGACCCCCCTTCCCTCAGTATAGACCTCCCCCTCAGTAAGACCCCCCTCCATCAGTATAGACCCCTCCCCTCAGTACAGACCCCACTCCCTCAGTATAGACCCCCCCTCCCTCAGCATAGATCCCTCCCCTCAGTACAGACCCCCCTTCATCAGTACAGACCACCCCCTCCCTTAGCATAGACCTCCCCCTCAGTACAGACCCCCTTCCCTCAGTATAGACCTCTCCCTCAGTACAGACCCCCCTCCATCAGTACAGACCCCCCCCCCTCAGTATAGACTCCTCCCCTCAGTACAGACCCCCCTCCCTCAGTATAGACCCCCTCCATCTGTACAGACCCCCTTCCCTCAGTATAGCCCTCTCCCTCAGTACAGACCCCCTTTCCTCAGTATAGACCCCCCTTCCCTCAGTATAGACCTCCCCCTCAGTAGGACCCCCCTCAATCAGTACAGACCCCCCTCCCTCAGTATAGACCCCTCCCCTCAGTACAGACCTCCCTCCCTCAGTATAGACCCTTCCCCTCAGTTTAGACCCCCCTCCCTCAGTATAGACCCTTCCCCTCAGTACAGACCCCCCTCCATCAGTACAGACCCCCCTCCCTCAGCATAGACCTCCCCCTCAGTACAGACCCCCTTCCCTGAGTATAGACCCCCTTCCCTCAGTATAGACCCCTCCATCAGTACAAACCCCCCCACCCTTAGCATAGACCTCTACCTCAGTACAGACCCCCTTCCCTCAGTATAGACCTCTCCCTCAGTACAGACCCCCCTCCATCAGTACAGACCCCCCCCTCAGTATAGACCCCTCCCCTCAGTACAGATCCCCTCCATTAGTACAGACCCCCCAGGACAAACCACCCCCTCCATTAGTACAGACCCCCCTCAGGACAAACCACCCCCCTCCATTAGTACAGACCCCCCCTCAGGACAAACCACCCCCTCCATTAGTACAGACCCCCCTCAGGACAAACCACCCCTCCATTAGTACAGACCCCCCTCAGGACAAACCACCCCCTCCATTATTGCAGACTCCCCCCCAGAACAAACCACCCCCTTCATATAATATAGCTGTTACCAGCAGAAAAAAACAACCTCATCAGCAAGTCCCCCATCATAACATCTCACTTTGGGCGGCGGAGGACATCTCCCTCCCCCCAACTGCAAGCCGACACCCCCCACCCATTACCGCACCAGCTTGGGTGGCTCAGGTACACGGAAAACCCGGGCGGCAGCAGGAGAGGACAGTGTGCAGCTGCACCACCCGGGTGGAAAGCAGAGCAGGATTGGGAGACACAGAGGTGCAGAACACATGCCAGGCCCGGCCGCGGCGCTGGAGGTGTGATACGGCTAAAGAAAAAAAACAGCCAAAGGGAGCAGGCTTTCATCACCCGTGGGATGGTGTCAGCCCTCTAGTGGGTGGCACCCGGGTGAGGCCCGCCCTCCCCTAGTGACGCCACTGGTCAGAAGTGTGTAACACACAGAGCACAGGGGTCATGAGTGTGTAATGTACAGGGTGCAGGGGTCAGGAGTGTGTAATGTACAGGGTGCCAGGGCCAGGTGTGTGTAACACAGAGAGCACAGGGGTCAGGACTGTGTAACACACAGAGCACAGGGGTTGGGATTGTGTAATGCTCAGAGCGCAGAGGTCAGGAGTGTGTAATGCTCAAAGTGCACAGATCAGGAGTGTGTAACACAGAGTGCAGGGGTCAAGAGTGCGTAGCCCACAGTGTGCAGGGGTCAGGAGTCAGGCGTACATAACACACAGAGAGTAATGCTCAGAGTGCAGGGGTCAGGAATGTGTCATGCTCAGAGTGCAGGGGTCAGGAGTGTGTAATGCTCAGAGCACAGGGGTCAGGAGTGTGTAATGCTCAGAGCGCAGGGGTCAGGAGTGTGTCATGCTCAGAGTGCACGGATCAGGAGTGTGTAACACAGAGTGCAGGGGTCAAGAGTGCGTATCACAAAGAGTGCAGGGTCAGGAGTGTGTAACACACAGAGTGCAGGGGTCAGGAGCGTGTTACACACAGAGTGCAGGGCTCAGGAGTACATAACACACAGAGTGTAATGCATACAGCACAGGGGTCAGGAGTGTGTCATGCTCAGAGTGCAGGGGTCAGGAGTGTGTAAGGCTCAGAGCACAGGGGTCCAGAGTGTGTAACACACAGTGTAGGGGTCAGGAGTTTGTAATGCTCAGAGTGCAGGGGTCAGGAGTGGGCAAGGCTCAGAGTGCAGGGGTCCAGAGTGTGTAACACAGAGTGCAAGGTTCAGGGGTGTGTAATGCTCAGAGTGCAGGGGCCCAGAGTGTGTAATGCTCAGAGTGCAGGGGCCCAGAGTGTGTAATGCTCAGAGCAGGAGATTCTGTCATGTGACAATTGCAGCATTTTGAATGAATGGCACCCAGGAGCATCTTGTGCATTTTGCGCTGATTGCCATGTGATTCCACCCCAAATCACCGAGGATAACTCGGGCCTAGAACAAGAGGTCATGTGAACTCTCCCAGTGGGGACAACTGCCTAAGAATTTAATTCTTCTCACATTCTTTCTTCCTGTTGATTCTCTGTGACAGGAGGTGAATACAAGTTCCCCAATGGCACACAGACAGGAAAAAAAAAGACCAATGCACATTTAAGCTGCTCTCCTTGCAGGGTGGAACCTTTTATATATATTTTTTTTTATTCTAGCAATAATTTCTCTGCAAATGATGACTTCAGCAAAAAAAAAATAGAACAGCCAGGCAACTAGCATTTCCAAGATAGCATCAGCAATGACAACCATGCATTTTTTTTTTTTTTTCATTGCATGGTGTTACTTTGCAGAAATTCGTGCCAAAAAAAATGAGAAGAGAAAAGTGCAGTCTGCTGCCAAGAAGGGAATGCAGCCTTGACACTCACACCTCCCCCCCCTTCCCTCCCTGACAACTCAGCACAGCCTCGGGGCGGGGCCACATACGTCATTCCCCGGGGCGGTGCCTGCCAGGCATGGTGGACAATAGCAGCCCCGGGAGCCGACGGGGGAATAGCGCGTGGCTCCTTTAAGAAAAAGTCCGGGGATTGCAGCCGCTGCGGACGGGTCGGAGGCGACCGGCTGACCCCAATGGGGGGGCTTCACCAGGACTGAGGATGACCATGGCAAGATGAAGATCAATGGATATCCAGCCGGCCTGGGACTTGCACTGCACTGCACTGTACTGGACTGGACTGGGGATGGTGGGGGAGGGGCTGGCATTGTTGGGGGGGGGTTGCATGTTTTCACTGGGGACTTACTGCTGTCTCTTGTGCCCAAGGTAAGTGGCCATAACACCCCCCCCCCCCCAAATAAAAGTCTGGATGCCAATTCTGTGTGTCATACTGTGTAGAAACAGGGGGAGGGGGGATGTGCATGCATGGGGGGACCCTTCTCATGCCAACCGCCTGCCATGGCATGCCAAGAGTTAAAGGGCCAGGGGAGGGAAAGAAAAAAGCAAAACAGCCTTTAAATGCCTCTATGGGGGGGGGTTGTAGAGATTAAATTTCTCTTCTCTCTCATCAATTTTCTGTTTAATGTCACTGGGACTCCATTGTGGGAGAGGTGGGGGGAGGGGGGGGTACGTCACAGCTCCATAAATTTGTGATTATACAGCTACCAGCAGCCTCTCTCCTTCTAATTGAATGGATTTACTCCATGCAGGCAGGTACAGACCCCATCTGAGCTGGGGAAGTCTAAGGAGATAAAAAAAAAAAATGACATAAATATACAGCAAATCCCCAAAAAAAAATCCTCAAAAAAAAAAAAAAAAAAACTAAAGGGAAGTGTGTGCGGCGGCAGAAAACACGACTCAGCATTGAAGCCTGAGACTGGCCCCTAAAAGAGGAATCCAGAGAGTCCCCACCCTGATCCACTCTGATCACAGACTCCCAACACAGGGAGACACTTTCTTTTTTTTTTTTTTTCTTTCCAAAAATTCTGCTGCATTCCTTTTATTTTTCTTGGATTGCTAGAAATGAGCCAAGACATCACATTCTCTAGGTAGGTGCTCGCTACTTCTAACAATTTACATTGTCGCGTTTTTATTTTCTGCATGGATCCTTGTAGGGAGCTTTAAATCGCTGGGCTAGGTTTTTTTTTTTTAGGGTGTATATGTGTAATATATATATATTATATAATGAGTTTTTATTATGAGGGTTTTTTTTTTTACAGAACAAATATGGTGTAACTTAACTGGGTCATTTTGAATCGTTCTTTAGTGTTTTTTGTTGCTATTTTGAGAAACAAATATTACATACTTAATTGTTTGTCGACCAATATAGAATAAGATCCCTTCTATATTAATTAAAAAATAAAATTAAAAAAATTATATATAAATTTTTTTTTTTTTTTTTACAGATTATTGACTTTATAGCACCAAGTTTGCGTAGTGCCTTACAATATACAGGGAGACAGTACAGTTACAATACAGGAAGGTTAAGAGGGCCCAGCACATGAGAGCTATAAAAATTCTATTTATAATACTATAATATATTTTCACATACACATATTCACATACATACCTTCCTGTATTGTAACTGTACTGTCTCCCTGTATATTTTAAGGCACTACGCAAACTTGGTGCTATATAAGTCAATAATTATGTGTGTGTGTGTGTATATATATATATATATATATATATATATATATATATATATATAAAATTTTCATAATTTTTTTTTTTTTTCTAGCATGAAGTAATAGTGTTTTTATAAATATAGCATTTGTACATTACATTGTACTGCTAGATATCATAGAATTTAATAAAGTGATTTGTACAACTCCACTTCCAAGAAAGTTGGGGCGCTGTATAAAATCAGAATGCAATGATTTACAAATTTCATAAATCCATATTTAATTCACAATAGAAAATCCTATCTGTTTTAAAGTGAGAAAAAATGGACCATTGTAAGAAAAAAAGATGAGGTGATTTTAAAATTTGATGGCAGCAACACGTCTCAAAGTTGGGGACAGGGCAACAGAAAGCTGGCAAAGCAAGTGGTACTAACAAGGAAGAGCTGGAAGAACATTTTGCAACTGATCAGGTTAATTGGCAACAGGTCAGTAACATGATTGAACCTCTGCCCATCTTTATTTCTGAGATGCTGATTCTCTAAGATGCTCTTTTTTTTTTTTATACCCAATCTGTGAAAAGCTGCATCTAAAAATTATCCAACAATTTCAGAAAAAAAAGGTTCCTCCAATATAAAATTGCAGAGACTTTATATCTATAGAACATATAACCTCAAAGGATTGAGAGAATCTTGAGAAATCTCTGTGTGTAGGGACAAGGTCGAAACCCAATATTGGATGGTGGTGATCCTCGGGCCCCCAGTTGGCACTGCACTAAAACCAGGCATGATTGTGTGATGGACAACACTGCATGTGTTCAGGAATACTTCCACAAATCTTTTGTCTGTGAACACAGCTCACCATGCCATCCAATAATGCAAGGTAAAGCAAGAAGCCATATCTGAACATGATCCAGAAAAGCCCCCCAAAAAGGCCAAAGCACCTTTTAAAATGGTCTGTTGCAAAGTGGAAACTGTCCTCTGGGCCAAAGCTCATTATAAATGGTCTGTTGCAAAGTGGAAAACTGTTCTGTGGTCAGACAAATCAAAAAGTGTTGAGCAGTTAGAATCCAAGAATGGGACAATATTCTTCTCCCAAAACTTCAACAACTGGTCTCCTCACTTCCCTGACATCTACAGAGTGTTGATAAAAGAAGGGATGCTACTTGGAGCTAAACATGGCACCACCCCAACTTTTTTGGAATTGAGGTTGTACTTTGGCAGCTTTTTGCCCGATCCCAACTTTTTTGAGAGGTGTTGCTGCCATCAATTTCAAAATTGACCTCATTTTTTTTTCTTAAAATGGGCCAATTTCTCAGTTTTTTTTTCTTTCTCCTATTTATTATTATTATTAAAATATATATATTTTTTGGAGACTTGCAGATCATTGCATTCTAATTTTGTACAGCGCCCCAACTTTTTTGGAAATGGGGTTGTATCTGTAGTGCAAGTTCTGAATAATACAATCCCCTATATTACAACCCTGCAAAATATTTTGAGGTTATTGGTGGTTTGTTTTATTAGATGATGGTGTCTTTTCTGAAAAAAGGCATCTCTTACACTGATCTGAGCAGTTGGATATGAAAGATAAGGTGATTTATTTTTCTCATCTACATTTTAGTTTAGAATTATCACTCGTGTGCTGCTGTGACCTCCACAATGACTAATAGGCTCATCGGAGGGGATGGAGGTTGGATGAGGGGATTCTGCGGATTCTTTACAGTGTAGCATTCAAAATTATATAGATATATAGAGAGAATAGGTAGATATTTATTTTTTATTGACAGTAGACATACCCTTTTTGGCAAAAAAAAATTAAAATGGATTTCCATGCAATGGCTTAAATTAAACCTTTTGTTTCCACCTCCTCCAAAAAGACAATCTTATTTTAAGAATAGTTAAATAGATGTCAATTCTTAATTCAGTTGCTAATCTAGATTTCTTCATGTCATATTATTACTGTTGCCCCATTTCTCATTGGAGTCTCTTGTCTTCCTGAGTGCCCAGCTGTTACATTGTTGCCAGGTCGCCTTTTATTGATAAACAAAGTATCTTCCTCTAGTTCAATATTTTTCCCCCCCAATGTACATAAACACATTGCCGGTGATAAAAAGCTATTTAATAGAAAAATGAGGGTTCTGGTGTTAATTTTAGATTCATAATTTAAATATAGACGTCATCTGAGGATGTTGTCTGTGTTGTCCCTTCACTTCCAGTCTTTGAGTGTGTGTGTATGTGTGTATATGTGTATATATATATATATATATATATATATATATATATATATATATATATATATACACACATATTATAGATATCTATATAATATATTCTTCCTGTAAATCAACAATAATGTGTCCTTTTTATAAGGATTAATAAAGAAACGTGTGTGTGTATGTGTGTGTATATATATATATATATATATATATATATATATATATATATATATATATATATATATATATATATATATATATATATATATATTTTTTTTTTATTATTATTTTCGGGGGGGAGGGGGGCACTGACTGGCCTTTGCTGGGGGGGGGGGGCGGATTAATTGGGCCAAAAGACAAAAATAGGGAGCGACTTGATCTGGGAACTCAAATCCGGGTGTGTGTGACGTGCGCCGGCTGTGCCCTGTATCCCTACCCGGCGGGGGGCCACACACAGCCCCTTTTGTTTTCTTTCCTTGACATATATTTTTCTTTCTTTTTTTTTTCTGTTGGCTTTCAGTAAAAAAAAAAAATGGCAGCAAACTTTTCAATGAAAATAGATAATGGCGCCCTTTTTATTTTCGGATAAATCAAGATATTTTAGAAATATTTTGTTTTTCTGTTTATTTTGTTGATACCACAACCACACAGAGCAGACCGCAATTCTTCAATGTGGGTGACTGTCAAGTCTGGGCTGGGGGGGGGGGAGGGGTGCGAAATATGAGTGTGGCGCAGGAGAGGCGCTAACTGGCCCTATTTTATACATGTATATTATTAGCAGGTAGATATTACAAATCGAGTGCTAAGGAAAGTGTATGCGCGTAATAGTAAAAATAACTCTCTATGAACATGTTATTTACATTTAATAAAGAAAAAAAAAATATATATATACCCTTTATTTTTATTGATGGAAGGGAGGGGCAAGTGTGTGTGTGTGTGTGTTTTTTTTTTTTTTTTTCCCCATTATTGCACACAGTAGTATGGTTATAGTATGTCAGTATTCTATTCTATTCTCAGCCCAACATTAGAGAAAAAAACATTATGTATGAACGTACACACGTCTATTTTTATATATTCCAAATTAATTCTAGTAATCTTCTTGTTGTCTATTTTTCCATTCCTTTCATTGCCTTGTGCTATCAACTGGGATATTTTTTTTTTTTGGGGGGGGGGGGGGGTCTCCTGGAGCCACTCTCTGCCCTTCGGCCCGGCTCCTCTCCGCAGCACCCTGCAGTTCCCAGGAGGAGCCCAGCCCCCCCCCCCCCAACCCCCATCCATCACCCGGCCTGTCCCCACTTCCAAACATCAGCAGCACTCAATAGCATTGATCTGGCCAAAGTCCGTGTTTGCATCGATAATTAATAACTAACAAGACCGGCTCTGTCTTTATAGGGCTGCCCTGTGGAAAGGGACCGACAGCAGCCCTCCCCCCACCCTTCCTTCAACCGCTTGTCTTATCTGGGGCCTCTGAAGGGACAATGGGACCCCTGTCATGGCTCTATAATGAGGCTTAGCACAGGGTCACTTTTCCTGATTGCAGGGCTGGCAAGAAAGGGGTT
>JBBHAA010003432.1:0-7500 GCA_037953035.1 Aquarana catesbeiana | reverse complement strand
GCTCTGCTCTCTCCTTTTGCAGGGGGACTTGGCTTGTCTCCGCCCCCTCCTGTAGTGGGTGGAGCCAGCTGGGCCCCTCCTACAGCTCTGCTCTCTTTGTGCAGGGGGACTTGGCTTGTCTCTGCCCCCTCCTGTAGTGGGTGGAGCCGGCTGGGCCCCTCCTACAGCTCTGCTCTCTCCTTGTGCAGGGGGACTTGGCTTGTCTCCGCCCCCTCCTGTAGTGGGTGGAGCCTGCTGGGCCTTTCCCTCAGATCTTTTCTTTCTCCTTGTGCAGGGGGATTTGGCTTGTCTCCGCCCCCTCCTGTAGTGGGTGGAGCCTGCTGGGCCTCTCCCTCAGATCTTTTCTTTCTACTTGTGCAGGGGGACTGGTCTCGTCTCCGCCCCCTCCTGTAGTTTTCTTCAGGCAGCCTGTAGTGAGTGGAGCATATACTGGGCCCCTCCCACTGCTCTGTTCTCTCCTCCTGCAGGGCGATTGCCTTGGTATCCACCCCCTTCTGTAGTTTGCAGTAGTGGGTGGAGCCTGCTGGGCAGCTCCCACAGCTCTGCTCTCTTTCTTTGTGCAGGATGGCTGGTCTGGTTTCCGCCTTCTCTTGTAGTTTTCTGCAGGCACCCCGAGTGGGTGGGGCCTGCTGGGCCCCTCCTACAGCTCCGCTCTGGCTGTTTACAGCACAGTGATAAAGTCACTGCTACTTCTTCAGGGCAACATCTAGGTTTGCAAAGGCATTTAGGGAGGGTTGGGATGTGAATTGGGTTTATATTGCTATTGTATCTTTCTCCCTCTTTTTGTCCATGCGATCATTGTTATAGGGACTACTGATGAGGAGTGACTAGACATGGGCACTGCCAAAAAAATAGTTTGTTTTTGTTTCATTCTCCTTCTTCCCTTTTTTTTTTTTTTTCTTAGTTCTTTGGGTCATTCTTTATGATCGTAATTCGTAAATTTGAAAATAAGAAAGAAAATCCAAAAATAAGAAAGTAATAGTTATTATTAAATAGTTATTCTAACGATTAAATTATAGGTATTGGAATTCCCTTTGAAATTTGTCGGTGAACGTAACAAATACAAATTTACCCGAAATAACAAATGCCACATCTAAATGAATGGAACGTAACAAAATAATAATAATAAAAACTTTTTATTATTATTATTATTTATTAATAATTCTGTATTCTGTTCCATTTGTTTAGATGCGGCAGTCCTTATTTCGGATAATTCGTAACTTTGAATAAATTTGTATTCTTTGAAATTTGGCTGTTGGTGAATGTAATGAATACAAATTTATCCGAAGTTACGAATTATCCGAAATAACGAATGCCGCATCTAAACGAATGGAACGGAATACCGAAATAATAATAATAATAATAATAATAATAATAATAAAAAGTTTTTATTATTATTATCATTAATTTGTTACGTTCCATTCGTTTAGCTGTGGCATTCGTTATTTTGGATAATTCGTAACTTCGGATAAATTTGTATTCGTTACATTCACCAACAGCCAAATTTTCAAAGGAAATTCCAATACCTATAAATTTAATAGTTAGTAATACCTGTAAATTAATAGTTAGTAATAGTTATTAGTTAATATTTCGGACTTTCGAATTTCGGAATATATAAGTGTAATTTGTCGAAATTTGTTAAACAAATTCGGAACTAAATGAATTGCACATGTCTAGAAGTGACCACCAGAACAGCAATAGAGGGCAATCTTCTCGAAGGGGGGGAACTTGTTTCAGTGACAGCTGTGTAAGATGGGTTTACCTGGCTTTGGAGAGATTTTTCTTCACTTCCTGTTGTATTTGCAAGACAGGAAGTGAAGGGAAGTCTCTGGAGTGAGACAAATATAATACCCATTCCTTACTAGATTCAAAAAAGTCAAGTTTTTTTTTTTTTGTCTTTTAGATATCCTTGAATAATTCCTGTAATCATATTCTCCTCATTATCTCTTCATGTATGATGGGCTGTTACAGTAACGTTACAACAAATAAATACACAAAACGATGGGCGTGAAAATCCTGCCAAAAATGATTATTAACCTGTTCTCCCTGGCGTTCTGCGCATACCTGGCAGGTGGGCCTTAAAACATGGCTGCCCCATGTGGTTTATGTGACCATTTATGAACAGGAGCCAGAGGGACGATCATGTGACCGCTGTGGCATCCCATCATAGTGGTCACATGATCAAAAACTTTGCCCCTACGCAGCACCGAGACAAGGTCATCCAGTGCCCAGGGCAAAAAATGCCAAACTGTCCGGTCAAGTGGGTGTGTCCGGACCAGTTGAGCACTTGACATTGTGAGCATTATGATGGATATTCACTCCAGGGCTGTCATTTATTATGATGTCACCTTTTATTCATGGGATACCACACTCCCTGGAAGGCCTGTCCACCTGATGACTTGCCATCATCACACCTTGGGTTATACCACTTCAGCTCCCGGGATTGATGAACAATAGGACCTGGACCTTCGCCTTCATCGCTTCACAGCTAGACTCCTACTTGTTCCATAGCAGGGTGGGTTACTTTGTTCATTGCCCTCTTTCCATAGTACCCCCCCCCCTCTCCTATACTGATACCCGTTGATAATTCTTATCGTCTTAATATATTTAGATCCGTACACTGCATCTGCTCCTGATGAGTGGAGATATACCACGAAACGCGTCGAGCTACTTGCTGCTACTCTTTTTTTTTTTTTTTTTTTTTTTTTTATTCTAGGAACTACTCTCCACATGTTGCTGTATCATACTGTACCATTGTATATGTTTTATATTTTATCTTTCCATATGGATTGAAAAAGTCTGGCACTACCATGTATTACTATGTTTTTATGCTATGATGCTTGTATGTATGGAATAAAAACATTTTATCTTTATATAAAATGGTTCCCTGTTTACATTGTACCATGTTATAGCGGTTTTATACTACTATGATTTACCTGCCAGACACATTTGTATCCCATTTACACCGCATGCTTTATATAAAGTCCCACATCCTCTTCTCCTAGTTCGTCTCGCAATTTAGGGTTGGAGGCTGGGAGCTCGTCATTTCTCCTACGCCTCATATAAAGTCCCACATGTTTTTATTTCTTTATCACTCCAGGGCTGTGTATTGGGGGTGTACCGTGTTTAGGGTGTCACCCCCGCCATTTTTAAAATTTTTTTTTCAGTGAAAAGGCAGCCATACTTCTTAGGGTTCTTTGACACTGGTGGCAAGGGAGATGATTTACTGCCCCGCCCCCCCACCCGAATTCTAATATTACAGCCTGACAGCGCTGCACACAGCTGCGGCTGTTGCATTTTTACCTTGGGGGGGGGGGGGGGGGGTTACAAAGTTTTTTACAAGTGGCACCACCGCCTGTCAAGCTCGCCCATTGAGATCAATGGGGCCATACCGCTACCCAACCCTTGGCTTGCAGTTGCGGTGTGGTCTTGCAAAGTAAAATTGCTCTTCATCAATTAAAAAAAAAAGAGGCAGCAGTAAGCAGTAGGTACTAGTAAATACCTGTCAGCAGCTGCTCTCTGAAAAGTGATCCACTGCAGATCGCTTTTCAGAGGCTGCTAAGCTGACTGAAAGAAACCTGAAAGGGTCTGGTTCTACTCCATCCCTCCCAGGTTGTGGGCACCAGCCAAAGGTGTACACCTGCTGCAGCAGGAATGGAGCCCCCCCTGTTGCTTTTGGTGGGTGCTACTGACGGCCAGTCGGGACCCAGTCAAGAAATTGTGGCCACTCTGCAAGCTCCCCACAACTGCATGCTTCTGTTGGGTCCAAGGGGTTAATGCAGCTGGCGAGAGAGCAACACAACCCTGCTTGCTTCAACCCCTTGTTTGCTGTACTGCACAAGGTTCCAGAGTAGCCTCATTAACTTGAATGGGTCATGCGTGGCAAGTGCTACACCCACCAACCATGACAGGGCATATAACTCCTTCAGTGACATGTGTACACCCCTGGCCACTGCAGCTAAAAGGGGAGCGGTTGGGGCAGGGGTAATAAAAACCCATCTTAATATGGGGTTTTACCCCCCCCCCCCCCCCCAACTGCAAATGTAAATAAACCCTACCGTTCTAAACTCCCTATAAGGCTGCTTTCACACTGATATGCTGTAGTTTACCTGCACCGCGTGTGCAGTGCATTTGCGTCTTTCCTGGGTTAGCTGCGCTTTGCCATAGATGTCTATTTAAATCCTGCAGATGTGGCACACTTTCTGAAAGCACACAAAACACTGGCATTTAGAAAGTGCACCAAACATGCAGGACATAATAGAAGTCTATGGCTAAGTGCAGCAAACCCACAGGAAAGAATAGAAGTCTATGGCTAAGTGCGCCAAACCCGTAGGATAGAATAGAAGTCTATGGCTAAGTGCGCCCAAACCCGTAGGATAGAATAGAAGTCTATGGCTAAGTGCGCCAAACCCGTAGGATACAATAGAAGTCTATGGCTAAGTGCGGCAAGCCCGTAGGATAGAATAGAAGTCTATGGCTAAGTGCGCCAAACCCGTAGGATAGAATAGAAGTCTATGCTAAGTGCGCCAAACCCGTAGGATAGAATAGAAGTCTATGGCTAAGTGCGCCAAACCCGTAGGATAGAATAGAAGTCTATGGCTAAGTGCGCCAAACCCGTAGGATAGAATAGAAGGTCTATGGCTAAGTGCGCCAAACCCGTAGGATACAATAGAAGTCTATGGCTAAGTGCGCCAAACCGTAGGATACAATAGAGTCTATGGCTAAGTGCGGCAAGCCCGTAGGATAGAATAGAAGTCTATGGTTAAGTGTGGCAAACCCGCAGGATAGAATAGATGTCTATGGCCAAGAGCGCCAAACCCGTAGGATAGAATAGAAGTCTATGGTTAAGTGTGGCAAACCCGTAGGATAGAATAGATGTCTATGGCTCAGTGTGGCAAACCCGTAGGATAGAATAGAAGTCTGGCTAAGAGCGCCAAACCCGTAGGATAGAATAGAAGTCTATGGCTAAGAGCGCCAAACCCGTAGGATAGAATAGAAGTCTATGGCTAAGTGCGCCAAACCCGTAGGATAGAATAGAAGTCTATGGCTAAGTGTGGCAAACCCGTAGGATAGAATAGATGTCTATGGCCAAGAGCGCCAAACCCGCTGGATAGAATAGAAGACTACGGCTAAGGGCGCCAAACCCGCCACATGAAAACTGCAAGTACACTGCACTGCACCACGGTGTGTGTAAACGCAGCACATCAGTATGAAAGCAGTCCTATACTATTATGCCTCTCTTGTATTGCTTCACGCTGATCTGAAGGTTTCTTCTTTCTGCTGATGGCACCACTCTGGAGGACCGCCAGCTGGAATAGAGGAGGAGTGCAGTTGGTATCACTCCGCAGGGGACAGGAGCCGGCGCTAGAGAGGAGGCATTGGCTTATGCAGCTCCTTGCTCCCTACTACACCTCCAACTTTACAAGTAGTCCCAACACATTGCACTCTGATGCTCTGGAAATGGCGGGTCAGCAAGCCCAGACCGCGACCTGCCATTCACCTGTCCGTGATCTACTGGTTGCTGACACCCGGTGTAAAGTAAAGAGGTCTATACTAATCTTCTAATCTCAGGGCACTCCGGTCCAGTCACTTTCTCTGGATCAACTGTAGGTATAGGAATATATATAAAGTAAGCTGCAATCGCACCGCGCGACGCCGTTGCCTAAAAGAAGCTCATGTTCCTTTTTTGAGCGACAAGCGTCACGCGCTGTGATTGCAGTGCGGTTTACCGCGCAACAATCTTGGAAAAAATCCGTGGTGCGATTGGGGTTGCCATTAGAAGTAATGACATCGCAATTGTGTCCCGCGCTTTGCCGCCGTTTTGAAATCGCGGGGCGGAATTGCGGTGATTCCACCCGCGATCATGTGTGAATGTGCCTATTGCAATAGGCTGCGCACACCTATGGTTGGGTATAAACCGGACTTCTACTTTAAGGTGAGTATTTCTGATTTTGCAAACATTTAGGGCGGGTGGCCTCCACTCCAGGGGTAGTTTTTGGATTTTCCAGTCCAGCTTTAAATTTTTGCAGGTAATGAAAAGGTCTAGTATTCTCAGTCAACCCCCCCGGCCCAACGGAAAGCCCCCAGGGGGGTATTTGTCATATTGAAAGGTGGGGATTGGCTCTATTGAATTTTATTGAGCTGGTTTTTGCGCATGAATTGGCCTCGATGGGGGTTAAGAAATAAACATAATGTGCATTTCTGCGAAGATTAAAACCAGCACGCCTCGCAGCTCAGCTTACCAGGTGTGCCGTAAGCCACGGGATAAGGTACCTGTAGCAGCAAGCACAGTCCGTAATTAACTTCTATTATCCACCGATGAGTGCCTTGTCCTGAGGTCCAACCGTTGTCTTTAATCAACAATGTCCATCCTCTACCATATGGGCGAGAAGAAACCGGTGATTAAAAAAAGAGCGCCAGCGCCAATTTATCATTCCAAGTCGCGTTCTTTGTGAGGCGATCGCCACCTGAGACGTACAATGAAGACAACGTATGTACTTCTTATAGGAGACATTGTTGCGAATCTTCAGACTTGTTCGATTAACGCAACGCTCTAAAGCGGCACAGCGTGGCAATCCATCCATATTCACTGAAACCGGTCTGCCAGGCGATCAATCCGGATTTGATGAGAAGATTCGCAGCACTTCGGACTTTAGAGCTTTGCTGCTTCTGCTACAGTAGTCCAGAATGGTGTTTTTTTTTTTTGGTTTTTTTTTTTTTATTCAGATGGAAATTCTTTTTGGAATTGGTTTAGTACATGGGTGTCTAGGCATGAGAAACGGATCCCAAGAGCTTTAAATTGCACTTGGAATGGTCGTGTGGCCAGCATAGATCAAATTTGGTGTTTGTCAAAAAAAAAAGTTCCTGCAAATAGAGAGAATAAATTAAAAAAATATATATATATGTATGTGTGTGTGTGTGTGTGTGTGTGTGTGTGTGTGTGTGTGTGTATGTGTGTATATTATATATATATATATATATATATATATATATATATATATATATATATATATTAAAATATGAAAACCCTTCTAACCCCCCACCCACCCACCAAATGATGGCGTTCAGGTCCACCATACAAAGAAATAGTAGACAATTGTGCTCTTCCAACCTTGTGATAACAGTTTGGTGAGGACCCTTTTCTGTTCCAGCATGACTGTGCCCCCACCCACCACCACCACCACCTCATCCCTACTGAACACCCTTGGAGTGAATTGGATTGAGCCAGGTCTTCTCATCTAATATCCATAAGTCTCCATAAAAAAAGGTTTGGTGTGGAGAAACTCGAATGGTCTTCAAGATCCTGACCTCAACACCTTTTGAATACCTTTTCGGATGAAGTGGAGTGCCAATGATGAGCCAGGTCTTCTCATCCAACATCAGTGCCTGAAGGGTCCTGTCAATACTACATCATGCAGTTTGGTGAAGACCCTTTTCTGTTCCAGCATGAATGTGCCCCCCACCACCACCTCATCCCTACTGAACACCTTTGGGGTGAAT